>JAWQUT010000163.1:170613-183070 GCA_033807755.1 Ellobium chinense
GTCATAATGACCGTGGGAATATCTGAACACCTGAAAGTGTTTGAATATAGCACTAGATTTATGTATGTCGTTTGAAGGGTTTTAATAACAATCGTACTTAAGAGTACTTTGCGAATGCATAGCATTCACGTTAAAAGATCTCAGATTGTCCTCCACACTCCCTTTTCCAGCTTCAAATTTTTTTTTTTAAAGACAGTCGTGTCCCAGTAATTCGTTACATCTAAACACTCTAGGTCAAACTGCCTGCACTTGCTTTGTCAAACAAGTTCATGTCAATATCAGTTCCAACCTTCTCTCTCTCTCTCTCTCTCTCTCTCTCTCTCTCTCTCTCTCTCTCTCTCTCCTCTCTCTCTCTCTCTCCCCCAACCCCAAGCCCACACCAAACCTCACACATACGACTCCCACTCTAATCAGTGAAGATATTAGTCACACTGCTTCTAGTATCTATCCTAAGGATCAAGGTCATTTCGACACTTCCTGGTCTGGATCTGATAGTTTTGAATCTCTTCGCTGTGCTTCAAAAACGTGTCCGAATACTGTCACAGTCTCAGATTCATTTCCTAGCCAAACGAAGCCGCAAACACTCTCCAAGCTAATCCGGCGTTGTTGTTTTCATCACGCTGATGCCCTCCCCGGGTTCTGGCGTACTCTGAAGGCCAACTAGGGCTATGTCTAAGTCGATATTTTTCAATATCTACTCATCACTCACCTCTCTACTAGTATCTTCAATACTTGATAGTCGATATCGACTCTGTTATATTACAATGATTCTACGATACAGGGCTAACTTAACTACCGAGGTCGAACTTCTGAATACATTTTTTTCTGGGAATTCGAAGTACCTGTCAACTCAGATGTTGCTGATTTTCGTTAATCTAACCATGTTCCGTGATTGTCAGTAGATTTCGTCAGTAATGAATCATTGCTGATATTGACTAATTAAAGCAAACTGATATGATGTTGAATAAGATGACAGTGTCGATAATGTCGATTAATATATCTCTTGGAAGTGATTACTCCCACAGTATCGATAGCACTCCCATTCGTTAGGCCTAGCGACGAACGCGCAGTTCAATCGAGACGCCTCGTTTGCCGCCGGCCCTCAAGATCCTGGAGTGTGGAGCAGAGCCAGCGGCTCGACTGGCACTTAGCTGTGTCCTGACAACACCAGTAATCACAGCTCTCTGATCCCAGACAATTTCAACCATTGAGACGTCGAGATTTCAAGGGCTCTAACCTCATAGGGTTTGATCATGATTATCGGTCCTCGTATGCTTCCTAGAAATAAATCTGGGGCTGGATCATTCCATGGAACTTGTCTAGTCGGTTACCATGGAAACAAAGTGGCAGTTTTATTGTGTGCAATATGGGTCAACAGGCTTTCATTCTGTATATGAACTTCCTTGTGTCGAAGCAAAAAAAATCTTTATGAGCATCCATTTGGCCTAATTTTATGGTGGATGCATGTTAGAGTAAATGATAGAACAACCTCCGTGGAAAGAGCCTGCCTTAAGGTCGTAAATAATTGGTGTGACATGCAAAGTGTTGAGGTAGAGCAATGACATAAAGCTGCGATTAGATAAGAATACGTGCTAACTTAGGCCTGCACCCAATGACCTAGCTGCACTGTAATTTATGATAAATCAAGCCCCGACTATGTGGAGCGGTGTAGTATCGTTAACAATAAGTTTTTGTTATCAAATGTAATATCAATGACATGAAGATGTAAAATTCCAGACACCGACCTTTTTACGACAAAAATAGATATCACATAATAGATAGACATATCTTCCCCCCCCCCCCNCCCCCTTCCACCCGCCCCTCCTTTCCAGAGCGCTGTTATATGAGGTGTGCTCACAGCCTACATCACACCTCTTATCTCGAGCACCAAAAGAGAGATAACAGTAATACTAATAGCATTCACTCTAGCTGAGGTCAGAATATCAAAACCATAACAGTAGTTTATTAAGCTCAAATAATGAAAATGAATACATGTAAAAAGTAGAATCCATGGTACTTGAAAGTAAACTTAAACCCACGATATTCACAGTCAGACACAATCTTTAGAGGACACATGCAAAGACTTCCTAATAAAATAGTCCCACTGTAATATGCTGTGGTTCTATTGAAGTACAAAAGTTTTGACTAAAATAATTTCTTTTAAAGTAATAATACCTAGTTGGTTTCGGTAATTAGCGTCATTGATCTGATGGTACCTTCAGCACTTTGGCATCAAAAGTTCTTACTTGCTCTGGTAACCAATGCTCTTCACGTGATGATGTGAAAATATACACAGAATGTCACATGGCATCAAAGTGTATTTTACTTGTTTTATAGACTGATAAATACAGACAGACCAAGGCAATACAGCGATGCCAGAATTTCCATGCCAGGACCTGCACTGGATCTCTATATTACATCGGTGTTAATAACCGGAATTTATCGTGTAGGCCATGATGGGAGACTGTTTCTATGTTGTTGTTTTTTTCTCAGCATCCGAGGTTTTGCCTTAGCGCATTCATTTTTCCGAGCACACAAATGAAAATGAAATATTGCATTCAGGTGGCCTGTTCTTGATACTGGGTCAGTCGATACCTTTTTGTTAATACATGTGCTGTATTTAATCTTTTGTTGATATCCTGAGAGTAGCAGTGTGCGATGGTAGTAAATCAAATGTACAGCCCAGCAAAAGCAGCCATAATAGTAATTATGCTCTCTGTTTCATTGTTAAACCAGTCTTGTCACCGACGAACGACAATGGTGGGCGATCGGTGGTTTCCAGACAGAGAGGACAAGTGAGTAGGCTCTCTTCTCGTGTCAGTGGTTTCTGATATGTGTGTCTTTCATGAAAATGTAGAGTCAAAATGAAAATTATTTTAGCCTTCCACTATGTCTTTTCTCGTCAATGCATCTATATCTGCTGTTTCTGATTTAACATTTTGCTTTCTAACAAATCATGAAATATTTCATCAAATCATAAAAGATTACACACCTTACCCCCACCCCCCTCCATATTTCCCAGTCCCTGATTTCAGATATGAAAATGCATGAGAATTTTTTTGGTAATCTCCAGCTTTGTTCTTGACAAGTTTGCCTACTTTTTTTTCGCTTCCCTGTTGAAACATGTTCTCCTCACCCTTCTCCCCATTTTTCCCCTCCCTTTCACGCCATAAACTACAGGCTGTCTGAGATAAGGGTGTCATCGGTGTTGTCTGTAACAGCTGTGGTAAGGGTCAATCCTAATATCACAGTGAGCCATGGAGGTCGTGGTCATACGAGCAGCAGCAGTCTGACTGGCCGAGAGTTCCCTTGACCCAGTTTCTGAGTGCCCATTTGAACTGAGGATCAAGGACATTGGATAGAGTACATATTAGGGAGAAAGCAGGACAGCAGCTGTGACAGTCTGGTATCGACCCACGACATCTGGTGTGACAGTCTGGAGCCGGGCTAAAACAGTCGGTATGATGATGTGGTACTGAGCAATGACATCTGATGCGACAGCCTGGTACCAGGCTAAGACAAGCAGTGTAACAATGAGGTACCGGGTCAAGATATCTGGTATGACAGTCTAGAACCGGACCACGCCAGTCGATGTGATGATGTGGTAACGGGCAATGACATCTGATGTTTCAGTCTAGTACCGGGCTTAGACAGACAGTGTAACGATGTGGTACCGGGCCAAGGCATGTGATATGATAGCTGGCACTGGGCTTTGCCAGTCGGTGTGACGATGTACACCCGGGCAAAGACACATGTGTGACAATCTGGAACTGGACGAAGGCAACTGGTATGGCAGTGAAGGACGGGCTATGTAATAGTCTCGAAGCGGGCAAGGACAGCTGATTTGACAGTCTGAAACCATTCTACGACAGCTGATATAGCAGTCTGGAGGGGGACTAACACAGCCGTGACCGGACACTAGGCCGAATGGACATTTGGCCGAACAGACACTTGGCCGAACGGACACTTGGCCGAACGGACATTTGGCCGAAGGACAGNATTACAGCATAATTCTTTATTGCAGTACGTGTCAACATATAAATGAATTTAGTGAAAACTTGCATTCGCACATTTTCTGAGAGAGAGAAGAAAGTGCCGAGATGAATGAATATAACAATATTGCAGTAATGAATTTCGGCAAAAATGTCCGTTCGACCAAATGTCCGTTCGGCCAAGTGTCCGTTCGGCCAAATGTCTGTCGGCCAAGTGTCCGTTCGGCCAAGTGTCCGTCGGCCAAATGACGGTCGGCCAAATGTCCGTCGGCCAAGTGTCCGGGAACTAAGACAGCCGATGTGACAGCCTGGAAGCGCGCTAGAGCAACTGATGCGAAAGTCTGGAACCGGGCCAAAACAGCTGATGTGACAATTTGAAGCAGAGTAATGCTTAACTGGTGTGACAGACTGGAACTGGGCTAAGAAAGCTGATGTGGCAGTCTGGAAGCGGGCTAGAACAACATGTATGAAAGTCTGGAAGCGGGTTAAAACAGCTGTTGTGACTTTCTGACACAGAGTTAAGGCAACTGGTGCGACAGTCTGGAAGCGGTCTAGGACAACAGGTATGAACGTCTGGAAGCGGGTTAAGACAGCTGATGTGACGATCTGACAGACTTAGGGCAAAAGGTGTGAAGGTGTGACAAACTGGAACCGGACAAAGACAGTTGTCTGACAGTCTGACACAAAGTTAAGACAACAGTGTGGAACCGGGTTGAGACAGCCGATTTGACCGTCTGACACAGAACTACTTTAGGACAACTGGTGCCAGCCATGCTTTGGACTTTGGAGTTGGCCCTTGTTTTCAGACAATCTCTCAACCCGGCCAGTCATTTCCCTGATAATGTGAAAGTACGGGGGTGGTGGGAGGTCAAAGTGTAACTTCTACTGCTAGATTGTGATTTATGTAATGAGGAGTACTGAGCGTCCTTGATCCTGGCACTTACGGATCTGCGATACTGTGTTAATATATATTATTATATATACATATTACCGATCGTTCTTGAACCTGTTCAGCTGATAACCCACAAGGGTCTGAAGGTTGGAGTAGATCCTGGACAGTTGCACTCATTCACCGATTCTGTCTGTCTGTCTGTCTGTCTGTCTGTCTGTCTGTCTGTCTGTCTGTCTGTCTGTGCATGCATATTCAGCGCATGCATGTCTGTCTTTGGGTACGTGAGTGTGTAACTGTATGTATGTGATGTGTGAGTGTATATGAGTGCCTATATCATCATCATCATCATCATCATCATCATCATCATCATCATTATCATCACATCAGGGCTTTTCATCACCAATGTGATGTTAATCTTCGCATAGCATTGTTCACCTGTTGCTTTCGCCACACTCATTCAGCCCATCACTCGTACCTATCTCAGCCATAATTCTCCTTTTGATGTGGTGTACTCGTATTTAATATTATAATACTATCGGTACATTATTGTAATATAATTAAAATGGGAATAAAGGAGTGTGTGTGTGTGTGTGTGTGTGTGTGTGTGTGTGTGTGTGTGTGTGTGTGTGTGTTTGTGTGTATGTGTGTGCGCGCGCATGTGTGTGTGTTGTGATTCAGTCATGAGAACCTGCTGAGCTTCAGCTAAAGAAGGGTCACACGGGCGTAGAGAGGGAGGGGACACAGATTTTATCCGGGAGGGGACACAAATTACCTCAAGCTTCTCCCAAGCCTACGCCCCAGACTGAGACTGGAACATGCGATAACAATACATATTGAACTGATATGACATAGCCGGATTTTCCTCTCGGAAGTATAAATAGTTCAAACTACTTTACTGTTTCTAAAGATACTGCTGCGACCAATCGCTGTGCTGGATTGCGTTATATGCCGTAGCTCGTTACTATGGGTAAGAAGACAAGCACTTCCTTGCCTAACATTTTAGGTTGCAAGAGTCAAATTGTAAAAGCCTATTTGAGCCATTTAACAAATTTTTCTCCTCGAACCACAGGAACATTCCGAGATGGCCATGGCTAGTCTGTAGGTCTGGTGCCATCACAGTGCTCAAATTATATACTGTTTACAGTGGATGTCCTTCATTTAGATTTTTTTTTCACAATTTTAATTTAGATGAAAAGGGGTGAAAATCTGGCCTTCTTTTGCAGACTGCAGGTCCGCACTAAATGGAATCCGCTGAAGTCATTGGGAAACACTGCCTGCAACAAATATTGGGAGAAAGGAGGCGAGCGTGAATGTGTGGTTTGTGAGTCGTACTCAGAAATGAAGACTGTCAAGTCCAAGGTTTGTGTGCTTGACTCGCAGAGCGGGCGGTTTACGCTGTAGTGTCCTTGGGAAAGACACTTTAATTCCATTTCCCACCAGACTCAGGTGTAGATAAATACCTGGCTTTAGAGCTTTTGGAGGGGGGAGAGGGTGACCAGAGCGCTGCATCGGTGGGGATTAGTAATGACTCTGTTATGTATTCCATTAGTAATATTACGCATTTACATCTATGCTGTGTATTGTTCTAAATGGTTCTATTATAAATGAGATGTACAACACTGTAAAACAATTTCCCTACGGGATAAAGTCTCTTTTTCATTTCTTTTTCTTTTTTCATTTTTTTAAATCTTCAAATATATGCAAATGAAAAGAAAGAATACCATCATGTATGAAATGTGTAGCACTCTATGGCTGTGTAAAAAAATGTTCCCTTCAAGGGCAAATAAACTTGGGTTTAGACAAATCGTCTACTACGAGGTATACCTTTTATATGCTCGGACTAACCATGTTCTACTGGTCTTAGAGAGCTGAATAAAAAAAAAAAAACTGTATTTTCAAACCAGCGAGAAAATGACTGTGTTTAATCCTCCGACGAGCTGGCTGCGAAGGCCAAGAACAACCTTTGAGAAGTTTCACATAGCCAGCTTGCAGTGGTCTTCTATTCCATTTCCCATCGTATCAAAACAGTGAAGAGATGGGATTTAGCTTGTACATTTGGGACATAGACTAGTAACGGGTCAAAACTCTACGTGCGTTTTGATAGGAAAAAGAAAATAAATAGAAAATCATAGTAATATAAACAGCTCTAATCAACCACCCCCCCCCNAAAAAAAAAAAATTATAAAAGTAAGGAAATATGAAATAAGCGTGATAAATTATATAGTTATGGGACATGAATAAAAGGAAGTCACTTTAAACCGAGCCATCGCTATATACAGGTTAACAGCATTGGAAATAAGAAAAACCGTCTCTGAAATAATGACGTCGTTTCTTCAGATGATCGCGATATACAGTTGGTCGCCAACCATAACCACATCTTTTACCTATTACATTTCTTATATATTACATTTATAGCCCCCCCCCCCNCCCCCCCCTTTCTTGGTGTGCAATGCTTTGGTCGAGACTTACAAACAACTCAAAAATTTGCTTATCCCAGATGTATAACATCGACTTATTCATTCAGTTTCTAAATAATTTGATTTTAATATTACTTGACATTTGTAAACGTCCCCTGTAGAAAGCTCAAAACTTATAATCACATTTGATTAATGTGATGTGGATGATGATTAGAGGCTTGTCTCCATGAAGATCTGAATATCAATTATTGATGACGCATTAAACTTGCTCCCTGCAAGTGCCTGCTCGCATGTATTTTGACTAATAGTGCATCCAGCAGGATGTGTTTGCTTTTTCTCATTATTTCTATTTCATGCCGAAAAGGTAATGACGATGAAAATGACCGATTAGGAACTGTTTACATTCACCCGGAGTTTTACAAAGTTCTGATTTTCAATTTACCTTCCCATCGGACATTTCTCTTTTTCTCACTTCCTTGCTTTCGTCTTTCGTCACCACTTTCTTTTTTTAACGTTTTTAAATGTACATAGAAGTTGTGCTTTTGACCCAGAGCCTAATAAAGACTTTGAATCTTGGATCATATTTCTTTCACAGTGTGAACCATATGAAAGATGGAAGTGACAAAAGGATGAGATTTCGTTCCCACGAAGACGGTGGTGATAAGGAGAAGGACAACAACAATATGGACAAGGATATTAAAGACGTTGCTGGAAGAACATTTTAAACTCACATTTAAACAGTTGTAGTTGTTGTTGTGGTTGTGGTTGTGGTTGTTGTTGTTGTTGTTGTTGTTGTTGTTGTTGTTGTTGTTGTTGTTGTTATTGTTAAGCATGATTTACATAACCACAGTAGATCATTAAAATGTAGGTCTCTTTGCATAAACAGCAGCAACAGCAAACACAACAAAACTACCCGAGAACATAGGATGTATTTTGTGGGCTCAGGAGAGACTTTCAGCAACGAGCTAAATGGACAGTCTTTCTTTCTTTCTTTCTTTCTTTCTTTCTTTCTTTCTTTCTTTTCTTTCCTTCTTTCTGTCTTTCTTTCTTTCTTCTTTTCTTTCTTGCTTTCTTTTTTTCTTTCTTTCTTTCTTTCTTCCTTTCGTTCTTGCCTTCTTTCTTTTCTTTCTTCTTTCTTTGTTTTTGTTCCTTCCTTTCTTTCTTTCGTATTATCTTGATGTAAAATGGGCACAGCCATAATGCTGTAGTGTTTTGTGGCCTGTCAGGTGGAGGGGACACTGTCTGATCCCCATGGAGCTGAGAAAGTATTTGGATGATCTGATGTGCTGGGGTTATATACTAATACAAAGTCCCATAAGCTGGCAATGCTTGAGTACAAGATTTACGCACCTCGTTATCATCATTACTACCATTCATCACTACTATCTTCATCTAAATTTTACTGCGCAGATACTTGTTACGTCTTCATTCTTCTTGATCTGTAGCCCAACGTTGCAGCATCACCAACCCCTTTGTTTGACACACCCCTGAGGCAAGCACCGAGCCACCCTTATTCTGCCAGAAATAGACTAGAACTTTCGATGTGGCCGTGCGCACCTTTTATGTTGGAAATTATAGTCCACAAGGTGTACGGTTATGTCAGTTAGGTGTCAAAAGATTTAATACTCACAGGATTTATTAGGCCTTCTCTTCTCAGTGCACGCCCCCCTCTCCCATTAGCCTATCTTACCTTCATTCATCATTGTTTTATTTTGTTTCTGAAAGAAGGGATTAGATGAAGGATGGGCAGAGTTATTGTTCTTGCGTGAAAAACAGATCACGTGGTTACGGACCCTTTTGCCTAATCTTCCACAGGGATAGGCTAAATGTTACCGTTCTAGGTCAAGGGTCATAGTTGTTACACACGGAAGTTATGTTTCGGAAAGTAAATCTGGAAAGGAAATAATCTAATGGATGTTCCATTGATGCTGTCTTCGCTCCAGGAATAAACTGATAATAGATTATCATGAGTAAGTATCGGTGTTGAATAATTGGTAAGGGGACTGGTTTCATAAATAGACAGCAGGGTCCGGCCCGGAGTGTCGGAAGAGATGGGCTTGTAATGCAAATGTTTGTAGAAGTCCAAAAGTCAAACCTGTAAAATGATGACCACCACCAGAGCTGTTCCCTTAGACAGATGGTCTTCATACGCAGGCATAGTATGATTTTTTTTAATTTTTGTGGGGNGGGGGGGGGGGGAGTAGAGGAGGGGGAGGTCGAGATGAAGAGAAAGCTTCCCACCTGGGTCTCAAGTTAATCTTCAATTGACTGTCGCCGCAGGCTTTGGGATCAGTATGGCATGTTAAAAAGACAAATCATATTTTCAGGCTAGTTTAACGAAATTTTTTTTTTAAAGTAATGCTTTAGTGATTAGCAGCTGAACCCCTGAAAAAGCGATTGAGACTTGAGATTTACAAATTTTTGGTCGCTTTATACAGTGATTTTGCTTAGGTTCTGTAATATTTTGGATTTGAGAAAGGGTGGTCGTGGTTAAGTTAAGCAGTTTGACGCTTTATGGAGGTCAAACATAAAGGTATTACCAATTGTCGTCCATGAATCCTGGTCACTTTAGTGGATAGTCGAGATTCTGATATCCAGGTGGTCGCCAAGCCAGGTTCCACTGTAAAGGGTAAATTTTTGTTGTTGTTGTCTTTGTTTAGTGTTGCCAATATGGCTATATCTATATTATACAAATAAAAACATATGGGATATTTCCATTTATTCATGTTTTCATTTAGTTAGTGATTTATTAGTAAAGTTATCTATTCATTTCCAGTTTCTATCTTTTTCTTACTTGTTTGTTAACTTTTTTTTTTTCACTGTAATATCTTTGGGTAAAGAGTCGTCTGTATCCTAGGGCCCAGTACATGAAGCCAGTTGAATTGAACTGGTTATATTTATCATATTCATTCATATTCCTTCTCAGTGCAACAAAATCAGATAAAACTGCTTGAAGCACACTTAGATTTTTCAAGCTCCTCGCCCTTAATTCCTCCTCCTCGTACAAAACCGTAAAGTCTTTCGAATCATCGGCTAATCTGGCAGAAGTTCCAAACCATTCAAATTGGTAGATAGTGACAGACAGACAGACAGACAGACAGACAGACAGACAGACAGACAGACAGACAGACAGACAGACAGACAGATAGATAGATAGATAGATAGATAGATAGATAGATAGATAGATAGATAGATAGATAGAGCATACAAGAAAATATCAAAGATCGGATTTAACTACAACGAAACGATTACGACAATCAGACCTTTGAATATGGTGCTTCATCTCCGCCATTATACGAAAGCAAGCAAGTTGTATTTCCCTGGTTGTAAAAAAAAAAAAATACGGTCGGTTGGTGGATTTGCGGGTGGATGGATGTGGCGGGGCCCGGGAGGGGGTGGTGAGGGGGAGAATGGGAGGGTAAGCCCAGTGCTAAAGACCAGAACCAATCTTTAAGACGATATTCTTAGTGCCAATGTTTTGTTTCCTTTCTTGAAGCGGATGTCAAAATTGTGGGTCGCGGAACTATTACAACTTCCTCCTTTAGTTCGATTTCGATAACACGCCATAGGTCGAATCTAGGCTAAGTTTTTTTTTTTCTCTCACTCTCTCTCTCTTTCTTTTACGCTCTGATTTCCCTGCTGTATGGTGGACACAATATGAAATGTTTATTTCGACGCACTACTGCAACACTCCTATATGTACCACTGAGGGGGGTATGTTTTATGCGTTGTTCTTTCCTTTTCAGATTAAATTTATACATTTTCGTAATGGTCGGTATAGTCATTTTGCATAATAATAATAACAATAATAATAATAATAATCAGATGTAACTGTCTCAAAACCGTGCAATGCCTGTTCATGCGACTTGACTTGTTTCATTATCCCAGCCGGCCAGACCACTCAGCAACTTCCTCAATTCCTTGGGGAGCACATAGTTCCACTGCCATTTTACAAGCGCTGATTATCAAGCATTTGGACAATATCATTCACTATTTCACAGAAAATGTGAATGAAATGCATTCCCCTGGCACTTACAATTATGATTGTCCGTAAATGTAGCACTGCAGCTATGTTAAATCACAAAGGGCTGAGAAGTTAACAAAAGATAGAAAATGGATGAGGATATTACATGTAATAATAGTAATAAAAATAAAGGTCAGTTTTTAACAACATCTCAGTTACGGGGGTTTTGCAGGAAGCGTTTCAGTGATGCCCTGTCCTACCTGTGCGGCCGTGTGCGACAGGCGATTAAGGTCATGGGTCACGGCCCAGTTCTAAAGCGGTGTATTTGTTGGGGACGTTAACCGTTGTAATAGGTGACAATAGGCCGAAAGGACTCAGGACTCTGACACAAGTAGTGGGCGTGACGGTGTCACTGCTGACGTCACGCGAAAGTGCTCGGCGGATTTTGGGCTGTAGGCGAGTGACGTCAGGTTCGATGTGACGTCATGTGCCAGTGGGAGGAGTAGGAGTGGACTTTTCTGTCTGCTTTGCAAAAGATATACTTTCATCTGGGATTTTTTGGCTTCATGTGTTGGTTTGCTTTTTTCAGTGAGATTACTTGAAACGTTACTAACTGATTAGTTACATTAATAAAAAAAATAAATTATTGAAAAGTTTGGTTTTGGTCCAATATTCTCTTATTTTACAGAAAAAAATAAACATATTATCAAATTAGGTCAAACTGTCTGTGGGGCATCTTCGTATTAAGCCCAATGTTCTCTATCTTTTGATCCGGGTTATTTTGTTCTAGTTTTTATGGTTCACGAGATTGCCCACCGTATAAGCCATTGATTAATTGATATGGTGGGGAATGAGGAGCTATGTGAACGTTTTATTACGTCTCTTGTTAAATTGTGAGTTTGGTGTGTGCATATGTGATAGTTTTTGTTATTGTTGCTGTTGTTCTTGTTCTTGTTGCTGTTGTTGTTGTTGTTGTTGTTGTTGTTGTTGTTGTTGTTGTTGTTGTTGTTGTTTGTAAAACGACAAACTAGACAACCCTCTATTTTAGAGGCGATTCTGAATTCAAATGTAGAATATTTCAAAGAGTTTTCTGACGTTGCGAAACAGGACAATTTTATTATCCTGAGCACACACACACACACACACACACACACACACACACACACACACACACACACACACACACACACAC
>JAWQUT010000163.1:183511-198514 GCA_033807755.1 Ellobium chinense
GGGGTAGGAAGGATGGCAAGAAGACAAGGGAGGGTTTGATTGGTTGATTGGTTGGGTGGGTTGGTTGGTTGGTTGGTTGGTTGGTGGGCTTGTGGGTTGATGGGTTGGTGGGTTGGTAAAGTTAATGGTTGCACATAGTTGGCACCTTGTTCGAATACTTCCAAACAACCAAAAATATTTCCCTAGATGAAAAACATCGTGGAGGAGAACAAGGACACCTAGCAGGAGCACCTTCAGTGAAAATTGTGAGGGGGGAGGGGGAGAGGGGGTGAAGAAGAGGGATACTTTTGTTATGAACTATTTAAATTGCGTTCAGGGTGACATCTATTAGAATCTACTGATCAACAAAACTTAAGGACAAAGCAAAGAGACACGCAGTAGATGTTAGTGATCTTGGAAGGAAACATATCTGTTTTGAAGGCGATGACAGCTGAGAGGAAAACTTGATTCGTTGTCTTCACGGTTCGAATATTCATCATCTTTGTCGGTCTAGCTACTTTCGCCATCGTATCACGATTTTCCCTATTGTTCTTCTCGACACCCATTAATATTTGTGTATTGTACTTTCTTCCTTTCTTTCTTTCTTACTTTCTTTCTTTCTTTCTCTCCTTTTGTCTTTGTTTCTTTCTTTCTTACGTTACTTTCTTTCTTTCTTACTTTCTTTCTTTCTTTCTCTCTTTCTGTCTTTGTTTCTTTCTTTCTTACGTTACTTTCTTTCTTTCTTATTTTCTTCTTTCTTTCATTCTTTTTTTTTCTTCCTCTCTTTCTTTCTTTCTTTCTTTCTTTCTTTCTTTCTTACGTTACTTTCTTTCTTTCTGATTTTCTTCTTTCTTTCATTCTTTTTTTTTCTTTCTCTCTTTCTTTCTTTCTTTCTTTCTTTCTTTCTTTCTTTCTTTCTTTCTTTCTGTCTGTCTGTCAGTCTTACTGTCTTCCTTTTATTCTTTTCTTCTTTCTTTCTATCTATCTATTTTTTATACTTTCTTTCTTTCTTCCTTTCTTTCTTTCTTTCTTTCTTTCTTTCTTTCTTTCTTTCTTTCTTTCCCATGCTATGAACAATTATAACATAGGGAAAACACCAAATAAAACCACTGCCACTTTCCCTCAGACACCCGTCCTACCCTTCAGACCTAGCATCATGCGACTTTCGGTTGTTCCCGAAACTTAAAGGCAGGCTGGCGGGAGGAAATTAAATTTCATCACCTTCGAGACTCCCAATCGAAACTTGGTCAAGGCCATAAAATTCAGAGCCCCGAACCAAACCTCCTTCGAAATATTGTAAAGCCTTTCAGAAATGGCTCAGAAGCTTGAACTTTGTGTAAGCAATGGAGGCATGTACAGCAAGAATACCTACAATTTTGAAGCTCTTAGGATTATTCGTTGGTACGTTATCAAGTTATTGCTAGGGCCTTAACGAAAATGCCTGATTAGAAATTAACACGGACGACATATTAATTCTTATGTAGGTGGCACCGACTCCATCTCACCCACTCACCCCTCACCGACTTTCCATGTGGCTTTCTGCGAGAAAGAAAAGAACAAAAAAAATCTTCCAGGATCCGAGACAAGATGTTGACACATGTTTGACCTTGGTGTTGAAGTAACAAGTAACATAGCAGAATAAAATGCCACATCTCGACTTCGAACATCAAAGAGAAACTTGCTTTATACTGTTCCCTATAGCCTACTCGTGCAAGGCCCTCGTTCTTCACTCACTCCCACCACATCAACACCCACACCATCACCGCCATCGTCACCGTTCTCGCCACCACCAGCAACAACCATGAAAACTTTCACGACGTTCCCCACCTGTGTCCCTCCACATCATTTGACCACCTTCTCCAGTGACCCAGCATGACAAAAACAGGACAACGGGTCATAAGCCTGTGTAAGGTATTTAAACTTCAATTCTCTTACTCGGTCGCTTATGACTGGTCCGTGACTTTTTTTAACCTGTGCACAATTCGGTTTAAGCCACAGGCCCATAACGGTTAACATGTAGCCATAACTTGCGTCCCGAGATAGTGACACCTGGGACGGGCCCCGTGGGGGGCCCCCTGTTCAAGCCCTATACAAAGTTACGATCGACTGTTTGAGATGTCTCCGCGTGGTTTTATTACAAAATTATAAACAACAGGAGCGCTGCATTTCGACGAGGATAACTGGACATCTGACGGGAGAAATGGGCCCTTAGACCTTCCCATATGACTTTGAATTCGGCATAAAAACATCGCCTGGTCTGGCACTTGCTAAAAAAAATCCTGATGTACTACCTTGAGCGGCATTACTCAATAAATCTGCACATTTGCTGTAATGACTACTTTTACTTTTCTGTAAGTAACATACACATATCTCTTTCACCAGACCCAGAGGAATAATGGTAAAGTCTTGAAATTGAAATTCACACTCTTCAAAATTTCTTTCATCTTAAAACAAAACGAGCATTACAATTCAAGGATCTGAGATTTTTACTTTACGTTAAGTGACACACAACCGAATGCCCAAATTGATTGTTTGAACTCACCATAGGGAAAATTAAAAGTAAACATATTTTTGAATTTTCTCCATTCTCGTGGCAAAAGGCCTCAAGGAGGTTTATAATGAAATGAAAGCAGTTTATGTAACCAACTGTCCTAACACCACTCCCCCTCCCCTGCCAAAAAAAAAATCGTGGAAACGAAAGCTTTCAGTTAAATTATATAGTTATCAATGTAGTGTCAATCTGAAAATTCGCCATCCTGGCCCAATGGATTATTCAAGTCACTTCTATGCTTGTGATATTATATAGTGAAAGAATTTTTCTCTATGAAAAATTAATTATTATCTATCTTATGTTATCTTTAACAGTGGGCGAAAGTTGGAAAGTCAAGGAACAAGTAAACTCAGATTTTCACAAAATACTTCCTTCCTGGTCAGTTCAAAGTGCTGTGATATGCCCTCGTACTAGTTGTTTCAATATAGAAATGAAGTCAATGGCCCTTTTTTCTTGCCTCGGAACACCTTGTTGATCCATTCCTTTCATTGTGACCAATTGGGGAATTCCCCAAATCCTGTGCCGTGCGTGGTTACTGCGGCTTTTATAGTCACGTGATGTTACAACAAAATCACATGATGTGCATTGGATCACGGATTGGTTATGTTACATGGGATGTGACGTCACGATTATCATGCAGTCCTACGGCTAGGTACAAAAGAACTTCATAACCTCGAATTCCACTGGACCAGCTTGAAACTTTGAGATCATGAAGAAACTTTAATATCTGTTAATATAAGATAGTTACTAATGCGCCAAGGATTTCCACGAAAACTAAGTAACGTACAAGCATGCAGTTTTCTTTACATATGTTGAAACATTTTTCAGTAAGATAAGCATTCTTCATTATCAAATGCAATGTATTTTTCAATAATCAAATTTGGTCACAGTCAAGGTTATTGTTCTTGGACAACCTTACATCCCACCATATTTTTTTTTAAAATGGGGAACTTCGATAGTACATAGAGTAAAGCTAGGTCCTTGCGACAGAGCTCTGCTTGCGCTATGGAAGTGGTCACTCCTTTCGCTTTCCCTTGGCCTGATGCCGATCTCCTGTGTACATGCAAAAGTTGTTGTTCTCCTCAACCAAGGTCGGCATCAGGCTACAAGAAAACGAATGACCCCCTCGCCCAAGCAGAGCCCTAGAGCAACGATCTGCCGTTACTCTAGAAAGTTTCTAGAGCCCAGCTGAGATGTCAGTCAAATAGGCTACTCACGCACAAGTGCTGGGTTTGGCTTGAAGAGACATAATATAAAGGACTGGAACTTCGCAACTAAATCGCAGAAATGCGAATTTGTAATGTTTGAAATCGTGAGATGCTATTGTATTTTTAATTAATATTAACATTAATTACAGATTCACTTAAGCTAAATACCACGATAACATGGAAAGAGTTGCGATAATAAGGGCTACGATTATCCAGTGACTTTAATTTAAACCAAAAATATAGTAAGACCCTAGGATTTCGAACCTCATGAACTGGACGAAAATCTTTACCATTGCAATGCTCTGATCCCGAGTCTCGACTTCCTAAATTAAAAGGCAATATCCTAGGATTCCCCTCCTAAGTGCTTGGTTTAGGGCTTGGGGACTTAGAAAGGGCTCACAAATCGAGAGATTTCATATATAACGATAATGTCCAGGGAGTGTCCCGAGGAAAATTTTCCTTCCCTAACCCTACCTTATCCGTGAACCAAGTACATGTGTATTTATACTTGTATTAGGTGGGAGAGTCCATGGATATTGCCCATCAAAGTTTAAGTACGAAATCGCACATTTCACGAACTCGAAATTAATAACTGATTCTCTGGACTTTGAGTCCTTAGGGTCTACACTGAAGGTGTTCTGCTATATGAAAATGTTATCATTGAATGGAAGTTGCAACTGAACGCACTGGAACTAAAAGGAATCGATTGAAGGCCTTTAATGAACCTTGCTTTGTCTGTAACCATTGAAGCCCAATAGATCTTAGAAAGCTTTCATTTTAGAATTCAGATCTGTTGTGGCAAAGGTAGGCATACGCAGACATTTTTTTCTTTATTTTGGTATAATGATTATACTGCACAGGGTAATCAAGATCTCTAATCTCTAAACGTAATGTACAGTGTGATAGTAATACCAGGAAATGCAAGACAAATGCTTATCTTTGTCATAAATCTCCGTAAGAACTCCGGCCTTGAAAATGAAAGCTCTACATTATGCTTTCACCAAAGTTGTTGGCTTCAACCACCCTCATCACTGGGATATAACATGTAGATTAGAGATTAAGGCAAGTGAAACATCGTGTGCGCTTGCATACTACTGGGGTCAGTACGGTCGTTTAAGCGCACTAGAATAAAGTTATATTCTGCTGAATATTGGACGAGTCCATCTTAAAACCCTTCCCAAAAAACCCAATAACAGTCTGGTCTCTTCATCTTGGAAAGAAGGAAGATGGCACCATTGGAAGGAGCCGCAAAATATTGAGTGACTTTTATAGAAAAGTTTCTGTATCCCATAGTTTTCAAACAAAACAACACTCCCACCTCCACCCCCCTCAAAAAAAAAAAAAAGAAAAAAAAGTTGCACTGAAACAAAAGTTGATGCTAAATGGAGTAGAGTTCAGGCTAATGTATGCGAAATAGCTGTGCTCAGAATAAAATAATTCAAAATCTAGACTAATTGTTGGACAGATCCGGATATCAAACTTAGTTTTGGTTTGATGGAGAATGGAGACATGCATTTGTTTCCTACCCATTGTTAACGCATATTCAGCATGATCTGGAGATCCTCTTGTTCATATTATGCCCTTCAGTCTATATCTAAGGACTGATGTAGGTCATAAAATAACAGATTTCCAAGACCAGTAAATTGTATTCCCGTTTGGGGTAAGTAGACACAGAGAATTCAGCTAAACGAGCAATTAGATTTCTTATTTAAGAGCAGCTCTTAAGCTGTTTCTTAGTGTTGAAAAAGTTACATCCGGGCGACGATAATAACAACTCCAATAAATGTTCGTATCTCAGACTTTGTTATGTGTTTCAGTTGTAATTATTATGTATTTACATTATTATTAGTATGTATTTTTATGATGCGTATTTTGGTCTATATGTTTTTCTTATGAATGAGATGTGCATTATTGTATAGCATTGCAAACCAATTTCCCCATGGGGTTAATAAAGGTTCTTTTTACCTGTTTTCAGCTTTTTTCGTTTTCGTTATTATGTATAAATTTACGCATACGGATTCATTATTATGCCGACCTCGATAAGAAATATACTTGAACAATAAATTTACTTTTTTTCATTCACATCGACAGATATACTGATTTTGATTGAGGTTTGGTTGTATGTCATGATGACATGGGATGGTTTTTGGAAAATATGCAGATACGTCTTTCTGTGTGCATCTCTTCTTTGTCCTCCGCCCCCCCCCCNCAACACCAACACCTCCCTTTCCTCCCCTCACCCCCAATCTTCCGGCGCCCACCACCTCACATCAAAACAATAATAAAATCCTAAAACTCCCTAAGCCGTTTATCATTCGTGGAGAAAAAAAGACAGACGGGCTATTTCCTACTTTGCTATTCCCCCATATTCAATCCCCGGGGCTATTTTTGAACAACAATCAAAATACAAACTGCGCAGAACACGATTTTTTTTATGCCCCTAATTCCACCCCTTCCCCCCCGAACAAAAACACACAATCACTGCGACCACAAAGGTAACCGCAGTTTACATCCGTTTTGTTCTGTGAGATCCCTGCCCCCCCCCCCTCNCTCCTTCTTAAAGGGTCCCTCTTTCCAAATCCCATACACACACACACGCATGCGCGGCAGGAGCTGTGATAAATGAAGGGCCACCACCACTCATTTTAGATCCTCCTTATTCATTATGGTGACCGCTGAAGACAAGAAAAGTCTCCATATGACGTCAATAGGCCATCATTTCGCCCACAAATAGCGGTTCGTGGAGGTCAGCTTAGTGCTAACAAAACAGTATTCCATAATCATACTTTCTGGACTATAATCTTCATATATTTTTTTTCTTTTGGTCATGGGGTTAGGGGTCATTAAGGGTCAGGCAGATCCTCCGGTGGTGTGGTAACTATTAAGCCACCCCGATATATCGACTAAAACATGATTAAATTTAAAGAACTTATGTATACTGGAAATAAGGAAGTTTTGGAGAAAAAAAAACAAAAAAAAACAATAACCATGCACTTTCAAGATTCTCGCTCAAAATAAAAGAGTGTAAAAATATATCAAAGAAGTGTGGATATTCATTAAATTAACTTCATTAAAATTTCTGTAAACTTATATGTACTGGAAATAAGGAAGTTTTGTTTAAAAAAAAAACAATAACCATGCACTTTCATTAAGACTCTTGCTCAAAATGTAAGAGTGTAAAAATATTGCAATGAAGTGTGGGTATTCATTAAACTAACTTCATGCAAATTTCTGTAAAACTCATGTGTACTGGAAATAAGGAAGTTTTGTTTCCAAAAAAAAAAAACCATGCACTTTCATTAAGATTCTTGCTCATAATGTAAAAGAGTAAAAATATTGTAAGGAGGTATGCGGTAGCCAATAAACTAACTTCATGCAAATTTCTGTAAACGTATATGTACTGGAAATAAGGAAGGTTTGTTTAAAAAAAAAAAAACAACAACAATGGCCATGCACTTTCATTAAGATTCTTGCTCATAATGCCTACTTTGAACTGAAAAGAATAAATGGAATTATGCAACATCTTACTGAAAACGCCACAACAAGATTAGTAATATTATCAATATTGTCTCGTTTGGATTATTGCAAGTCTCTCCTTACTGGTGTCTCAGAGGATAAATTAAATAGATTACAGAGAGTCCAAAATAATGCAGCCCGTTTGATCTTTAAGAAGCGTGAGCGAGAGCCCAGTGAGCCTCTCTTAAAATTACTTCACTGGTTACCAGTCAGAGCCAGAATTGAGTACAAGATTGTCACTTTTTGTTATAAGACCATAAATGGTAGTTCGCCTGCATACATATCGGACCTGGTAGCTGAGCACAAGCCCACTAGATTATTGCGATCTGAAAATGCTTCCTTTCTCCATGTACCAAAAGCAAACATGAAAAACTTTGGAGAAAGAGCTTTTACGTTCTCAGGACCATTTGTTTGGAATAAACTGCCTAAAAATATTCGTAAAGAAANTTAAAAAAAAAACAACAATAACCATGCACTTTCTTTAAGATTCTTGTTCATAATGTAAGAGAGTAAACATATTGTAAGGAGGTATGCGGTAGTCAAAAAATTAACTTCATGCAAATTTCTGTAAACTTCTATGTACTGGAAATAAGGAAGGTTTGTTAAAATAAATAAAAGACAATGACCATGCACTTTCATTAAGATTCTTGCTCATAATGCCTACTTTGAACTGAAAAGAATAAGTGGAATTAGACAACATCTCACTGAAAACGCCACAACAAGATAAGTAATATCATCAATATTGTCTCGTTTGGATTATTGCAACTCTCTGCTGGCTGGTGTCTCAGAGGATAAATTAAATAGATTACAGAGAGTCCAGAATAATGCAGCCCGATTGATCTTTAAGAAGCGTAAGTGAGAGCCCAGTGAGCCACTCTTAAAATTACTTCACTGGTTACCAGTCAGAGCCAGAATTGAGTACAAGATTGCCTCTTTTTGTTATAAGACCATAAATGGTAGTTCGCCTGCATACATATCAGACCTGGTAGCTGAGCAAGAGCCCACTAGATTATTGCGATCTGAAAATGCTTCTTTTCTCCATGTACCCAAAGCAAACATGAAAAACTTTGGAGAAAGAGCTTTTACGTTCTCAGGACCATTTGTTTGGAATAAACTGCCTAAAAATATTCGTAAAGAAACTAGTCTACTCTAGGTACTTTTAAGAAACTTCTTAAAACACATTTGTTCAAACAATATTTTGGTTGACCATGACAGTCTGCGAAACCAATTTTTTTTTTCATCATCTGTATTGCAGTATCTACATGTGTACAGAGTGTAGTATGCTTGGGTGTGTGAGCTGAATATTATACGAGGGGTGGCTGAAAAGTTTTGAGCCTAACTAGGAAGGAAGCTTCCAATCGTGACCAAACTTGGCATGCACCAACATTGATATNTTATTATTATTATTATTATTATTATTATAATGTAAGAGAGTAAAAATATTGCAAGGAGGTATGCGGTAATCATGAAACTAACTTTATGCAAATTCCTGTAATCTCGGCGCCTTTCACCCATAGCCCAACGGTGCATTATTAAACGCATGCTTGTCAACGTCCTAAGGATGAATATAATCATAAGTACTTGCCCACCGATACTGATCTCATGAATTACTTATAATAAGATCAAATAAGAATACTTTTATTATCCTTTGTTTGAAAATTGGCCTGGTTGTAGCATGCATATAAGGTGTAATAAATTAATAAAAACAATTGCTATGAGATGACGGCGAAACAAATGACAAATTATGCTCTTCGCGCTCATTTAGGAACATGACATACAGAAACAATTACTTAATATAATGCATTGTATTTGCTATATTGTTTGCACTATATATGTGTTAAACTCAATCTCTAGAATCTCTAGTTTATGAACTGGGCTAAAATTTTGCACATTTCATAAACTGAACAATGGGCTGGATATTTCATGAATGAACGATTTCACTGCACAGTTCATGATATGGGCTATTTCACAAATAGGACGTGACATGCACAAGAGGGAAAAAAAATTTAAGTGTTTTGCAACAATACTCTCTGTGATCTTTAAATTAATTAATAGTCGTTATGGGTTAGGCAGATACTTCAGTGGTTTAAGAATGTTTCAGCCCCTCCCCACATCGCCTCCACATCCCTCACAACCCACATCATAGACAATCTCCATAAGAACAACAACAACAGCAAAAAGTGTTTCTTAATCCGTTTTCTAGATTATGATCTTTATTTTCTTAGGTATGGGTTAAGGGGTCGTCAAGGGCCAGGCCATTATTTAGGTGATTTTACAACAGTTCGGCCATCCCCATGTCGCTAGGCGCTTAAAACCTGATTGAATTTAAAGAACTTACAAGTATTGGAAACAAAGAAGTTTTGAAGAAAGAAATAACAATGTACTTTTGTTAAGATTATTGTTGATATTGTAGGAATGTAAAAATATTGCGGTGCAGTGTGCAGTAACCATTAAACGGACTTCATAGAAATTTCTGTAAGTTCGGTGTACTCCACCCATATCCCTGTTTTGTGCATTATTAAACACATGATTGTCAACGCCCTGATGAATATAATCATAAGTACTTGCCCACCGACACTGATCTCATAAAATTACTTATCTATATTAATAAAACGCTTCAGCCAAATTTGTGTCACAGATTTCTTGAGAACTACGTAACGTAAAAACATGCGGTTTTCAACTAAATTCGTAGTAAATACACAAAAGGTAACTATGCACACCAGTCCTCTTTATTGTTTTTACCCTTTAAAAAAAAAAAAGAATGTGTATAGCAACGAAATACAATCTCCGATAGATCTTTTCAATCCGCCCGATTCGCCAATCGTCTAACTTTTTCACGGAGTCTAATGCATTCGTCTATGATGCCTTTCGGTGCGCTAGGTATTCTTTCGCCGCTGGCCGCCGCTGGTGCGTTGCCTGCCTGCCCATTTGTAAAATGGGGTGTTTGTCTTGTAATAAGATAAAGTAAGAATAACTGTATTACGCATAAGATGGAAAGTTGGCTTGGTGTAGCATACATGTACACAGTAATAACAAGTACTGAGATTACTACAGGACAAATGACACTTTTGCTCTTCGCGCGCAACCAGAGGCCAGAACTACGACATAGAGAAATAATTAATTATCAGAATGCTTGTTTTTGCTATATTGTTTGTTTATACTGTATTTTGTAAGCACAAGGGCCAACTGCTGTGAATAATATGTCTCAACAATAGTTTCTTGGTCTTGAAGTTTTAACAGGTGATTAATTATTGTCGTTATGGGTTAAGCAGGTACTTTGGTGGTTTAAGAATGTTTCAGTCCCTCCCCACATCGCCTCCACATCCCTCACAACCCACATCATAGACAATCCCCCACAAACCAAAAAAAAAATGATATTTTCTAGACCATTTTTTTTTTTGCATGGGGTTAGGGAGTGTTATGGACCAAATAGATACTTAGGTGATTTGACAGTATTTAGGCCATCTCCTTATTGCCTGAAACATAACTGATTTTAAAGAACTTATATGTACTGGAAGTAAAGAAGATTTGAACAAACAGATATAACTATGCACTTTCATTAAGACTGTTGCTGATAATGTAAGAATGTAAGAATAGTGTAATACAGTGTGCGATAATCATCAAGTTGTAGCTTTGTGCCAGTTTCTGTAAGCTCGGTGCCTTCCATCTAAGTGCCATCTCTACATTATTAAAAAGACCTTCAATATCTTGAGGGTAAATCATATTACTGTAAGTACTTGTCTGCCTGTATCCACGTGCGCTGATTTCTTACATCACTTATGATATTTATTGTATTTGCTGTATTGTTTATTCTCATGCCTGAATGCGGAAGAGCTAACAAAGTATTGGGCATTTCTAATCCCATTTCTTTTAAAGCACGACGGCGTTGATTGGTAGCTTAGTGGTTATTGCCGTGTTTTTACAGGGTTCAACGACTTATTGAGACTTTACATTCAATCTTACTTTCTTCCATTGAAGAATTGAATGAAACTAAAAAGTACCATGATTTTTTAAGATTTGACGTGAGGTTAAGAATCGTTCAGTATCAGGCAGATACTTGCGTGGTTTCACAACAGTTCAGTCACACCCACATCGTCTCCACACACCTCACTACCCACAACATACCCAATTCTCACAACAACTACAACATAGCCACATCCCTTGCCACACTGTGCATACCTCATGATGCCTTGTTACATTGAAAAAGATTCAGTCTAAAAACAATAAGATAGACTGCTTTTCACAAATAATTGCTCACCAGTGCCAACTTTAAAACTTTGGCATAATTTTTTAGCTTATAAAAGAGGATAAGTGCTGTAAGCCCTAAAAAAATGGTCACTTCATGATTTCTGGTCACTGATTTTCAGACTGTACTAAGAAACGCTGATAGATCATTTTGTGTGTTTTCATATTGATCGCGTAACTAATGTATTTTTTCAAAGATTATACCAGAGTTTTGAAGTGGGGGCTAATGGACAGTCGTTGATAAGGGGCAATATATTATAATTATTAAGATTGGGTACATTTTCTGGTGATACAGTACCGCACTGCGCAGAGAACACGCGCACTTATAACGAGCATGATTTATGAGAACTGTCATACAGCTAAGAGTGTTGGAAAGTCCTGACAGAAACATCTCATACAAAAACGATAATAGCAGTCACAATAACTTTATTTTACCCTTGCGTAACAATAATATATATGAACAGGCATACGTAATAAAAATATTAAGTACATGACATTATGTTTCTAAGCAGGCTGTCATAATGTAGAATATAGGCATGACATAGCTGTTCTAAAGACAAAAACTTCATACAACAAGCGGATTAGGGAAGTTATTACAAAATTTTAGGGGCTTTGCCTGAAACTGGTTGGTTATAATTTCATTCATTATTAATTTCATCTGTTTACAGAGGTTTTAAGAAATCTGATATTTTAAATTCTGACTTCCATATATAACAGCTTTTTTAAGCATCTCTGATGAAACTTCCCTTGTTTCCTTATTAATTTGTGTAACGGATCCAGCAGTAAGTAAAAGTTATGCAACATTGTGCCTTCTCCCCTCCACCCAGGAGGATAACGGTTGTTGATTGATTGACTGCTTGTCTGATTGGTTGGTTGGTTGGTTGGTTGGTTGGTTGGTTGGTTGGTTGGTTGTGGATGGGTTGGTTGGTTGGTTGGTTGGTTGGTTGGTTGGTTGGTTGGTTGGTTGGTTGGTTGGTTGGNNNNGAGATGGATGGATGGATGGATGGATGGATGGATGGATGGATGGATGGATGGATGGATGGATAGATGGATGGATGGATGGATGGATGGATGAATGAATGGATGGATGGATGGAAGGATGTTTAGTCTGTAGTTTGTAAATTCATGGTCTGAGTTTTTCTTAAACATATTCTGAAAAGAATAAAAGTTCGTTCGTTCAATCTACACCATGATCGTGCAAGTATTGTAAAATGTCAGAGAACAACATGTTATTATCATTTTCATCAGTTTCAGATCACTCCTGAGTTTCATGACTGGAAGGACGATGAAACCTCATGTACATATATGTCGATATTCAGGTGCAAATTTGTGATTGTTATTGTTATTGTAAAGACAGACATGGGATTAGCCTCTGACCCATGCTTGCCCAATGAACAGAGGCGAATTTTTTTTTTAAAAAAGTTTGTGAAGATAAAAGAGATACAAAGTAGAAGTGATGATGAAAAATAATGATAAAGAACAAAAAAAAACATTTTCGTCAGTTTACCCATTTGTAAAAATGGATAACTGGTTAGAGCCAGGTAACAATGTTGTGTGAATATTTGTGCATTACCAGCACCTTGAAAAAATGGCAGCGGCAATCGGGCAATGTATGCACCCCAGGGAGTTGAAGAAAATTTCAGAGTGACCTTATCCGCTAAAGTAATAATAATTAATGAGCATTGTTTGGATAGGACACATGCTTTAACTTATAACATGACCGATTGATGATTTTCTTGGGGGGGGNGGGGGGGGGGGGGGGTCCTCTCCCTGAAAGCATGCTAATACTGGTCATTGTATGCCTGCCCAACGCAAGATACTAGATGAGATCAATGTTGGATTTGCTCACGGACAACCACGGCTCCCTCTGAGCTATATATCTGGGTGGTAAGACATTTTCTCCTTTCCAGAATCCTTAAGGGGGAAGAACATGAGCCCGATCTGATATTATCAGGAAAGTTGCCATTAGGAATCATACCAAATTACCGTCAAGGATCTATTTTAGGTCCATTTTGAGAGGGAGGGTCGAAAAAGTGAACGCTTGAAAATTCTTGTTTCCGCCGGGGACCGAACCCAAGCCTTCTCAGTTTGCAAGCCTGAACATGCTACCATTACTCCACAGGGATGCTTACTTCACAGCAATAAATTACCTGTTGCCTGAATCGTTGCCTAACTCTAACGTATAAGCCTAGTGTTCCCCCCGACCCTAACACACTTCTCAACTGCTCACATTAGATCTAGATAATAGATAAACTAACTTAAAGTGTCCATTTTAAAGTAAGAAAGATCTCATTGAAATACAAATAAATCATTTACTTAACAATTCCTGAAATATAGAAGGGACTGTCAAACATACACTGTAAACGGTCTTCGATTTTTAAAAAAAAATTGTCATTTGAATTCATTTTACTCTCGTACATAAAGACCTATGTCATCTATTGGAGGACGCAAAGCAAAGGAAAACAGTAAAAGCGAAATGATAATGTACATTACTAAACGTACATATATAATTCTACACGCATATTTACTTACATAGTTTTTACGCCGTCAAAATTTTCACCTCCCACCTACTAATCATCAAGAGTCCTATCCTGTTATAAAGCAATAATTCTCTTTTAATCCCTGTACAAGTATATTGTTTTAACCAGATTTTACTCCAGAGGACAAAGATTGACTTAAGCGTTGGCTTAACGTCTGTAGTGCAGCCTGGAGTCGCCAACATTGTATAGGAAGAAGAAGAAGAAAAAAGAAGGAGAAGAAAAAGAGTATGAGGAAGAAGAATAAGAGGGGGGAAAAGGAGGAAAAAGAAGAAGAGGAAGAGAAAAAAGAATAGGAGGAAGAAGAAAAGGAGGAGAAAGAAGAAAAAGAAGAGGAGGGGCAGAGGAAGAGGAGGAGGAAGAAGAAGAACAAGAAGAAGGAAGAGGAGGAGAAGGGGCAGAAGAGAAGGAGGAGGAAGAACAAGAAGAAGAGGAGGAGATGGAAGAAGAAAAAGAGGAGGAGGAGGAAGAAAAGATGAAGAGGAGGAGGAAGAAAAAAAGAAGAAGAAGAGGAGGAAAAAGAAGAAGAAGGAAGGAAGGAAAAGAAGAGGAGGAGGAGGGAGAAAAAGAAGAGGAGGACACAAATACTATTTTTACGTGTCACATAATTAACATAATTAACACTGGGAACAGATATTAAAACAGGTGGCAAAGAAGCATCTTAACTTCTGGAAGAATGGCATGCTGCATTAGATCATTCTCAGTTATTGGGATAAAAACCCAATATGGGTCCTTTATGGTACATACTGTGTTTGGTGGGTCATCAGTGTACTTGAGCCAAGCCACCCATCCTTAAGTTTGGTGTCATTCAGTGAGTTCTGACAAGATCTATGAAGCTTTGTTATCTCATTAATATTATATGGGCACACACACGCACATAAACACACACACACACACACACACACACACACACACACACACACACACACACACACACACACACACACACACACACACACACACACAG
>JAWQUT010000163.1:207027-220776 GCA_033807755.1 Ellobium chinense
AATGCGCGCTTGTCTCGACTTTAGAACAAAAACAAGAACAGTGGAGTATTACGAAAATGTTAACAAGGTTAATTTCTATTATCAACTTTTGAAAGGGGTTAACATACAGCTTGTGGTAAGAAAAACTGCTTTTATAACTTGTAATTCTGGCCGCCAGGAGCTATTTTTTCTAAGTTGGAGGAGAAAGACTCGCAATTTATTTTCATCCAGACTTTGGCCCACAATATGCCCTGGAGATCAAAAGTCCTGTTCTACTGGTTTGATTCCGTAAAGTTTGGTAATTTTCAAACGATTTTTCGGTACCAATCGGGTAAAGATCTAACCGTTTTCCGGGATTTTTAAGAGTTTGCAAGACTATAGGGACGATGTTAGCTTCGCATGTCGTGGGTAAGGGGCAGTAACAAAGGGCGAACAGTGACGGAGGAATTACATGAGTACAGAGACTTGACCTAAGGATACTGGAAAGCGGGAGGGAGACAGAAGAGGAAGAGAAAGAGAAAGACAAGAAGGAAAGGAAATTATGTAACCAGAGCTCAAAGTAATTTTTGCAAAGGACAGACAAAGTATCAATGCCACTGGACACGTCATATTCAAATTTATTACATACTGACAAACACTACACAACCAGCAAGTATTCTATCATCAATTTCTCTTCACCCCTGTATCCACTTACAGTGCAAGCCTCTCTCTCTCTCTCTCTCTCTCTCTCTCTCTCTCTCTCTCTCCTCTCTCTCTCTCTCTCTCTCTCTCTCTCTCTTCTACCATGAAAAATGTCGCTCTACCGACCTTACGAAAAGTCACTTACTAAGGATTCCAGTGTTATTATTACTCCATAATCGCCTTGCTTCTTTGATTCTCATCCTGTGAGCTTCCATCCACCACCCCTCCCCTTTCTTTTAAACAGTACACGACCAGTGCCAAATTTAGGGAAAAGCTAAATAATAATAAGCCACAGCCTCCGGCCCCAAAATCCACTGGGACCTCCCGAAATCTTATTTTTTTTTATTTTTTACATCTGAAATTAATGGTTCTTTACGTAATTAACTCGTAATTTAAACATATAAAACATGCATTTTATGGGTTGACGCGCCTCAGTAAACATGGCACTGACAGCATCCTGCAAATTACATACACACCATGCACATTAACTCTCGCAGCGCGAGATGCTTCGGATCCAGCCCCCCGCTGACTGCGTGGACCAGTGTTCCAGATAACTAGCATTCCGCGTGTTGTTTGCCGACCGATCATCGGACACCGGGCTGCAAATAGTGCAAACTAATAGTTGATGATGGCATGTGAATTTATACGACCTTTGCGCCTAGCTTTGTGATGTGCAAGTGAGAATTGGTTCGACCGTAGCGTTACAAGGGTTAAGAAAAACAGATAAATACCATGCATGTCATTGATAGATAATTATTATAATCAATAAATTTCTTTCTGAAATACTTCATCATCAAATAGTTATTAAAATGGATGAACTTCAATTTTTGTAGAGTCCTGTTTCAGAATGCACATTTGCGACACCTTTTGATGCAACTTTAGAATAAGGGGCCTCCATACTACAGGTCACACCACACCAATCCGGTAGTCTACTGCAATATCTAGTATAAGTGTATAAAGTAGAGAAGAATTGCCGTATCCTGTTGCAGTGCTGGTATGTCACGACGAAGAGAACCCCAACTTGTCACGCCAAAGACCTCACTAGTATGACATTGCACAGCACGTAATAGTCGTTAACACTTTAACCTACAAGGTGAGAGATGGCTCAGGAAATGGAAATTGCATGTTTCATAACACTGTATGAGCAAAACAAAATAAAAATCACAGAACACTATGAACAAAACAAAACGACGAAAAAAATTCAGAAACGAAACAAAACCCTGTTCTAGTAACAAGGGTAAGTAACAGTGTCGCAGGTAAAGGAGGTCGGCTGTGGATCTTAGCTTTTGAGAATTCCACCCCCACCTTCCCCTCCCCTCTTGCCCAACCACTGCAAGTTCTCAGTTGCCTCTAAAGACATACATTAATTTTGGGTTTTCACTCTTCTCGGCCCAAACCTTTCTCCTCCCTCCTTTTCCCAGCTAGTCTATAAACCTACTAATATATCTCTGGTAAGTAGCGAAGATCACATTAAGTCGCGCCGTTTTCACCCAGGTCAAAAGCTGTGATCAGGTGAAAATGTAGACCAAAAAAATAATAAAAAAGGTATCTTGTTTTTAGGAGTGGGCATAATAATGATGTTCTTACTATCAGCCAAGCATGCGGAAAGACGAGGCGCTTTGCAATTATGCATACTATTAGCGTAAACCCATTATAATTAATTATGTTCATAACTGAATTAACATTAAAAATTTCGTCTGTTTGATGTAAAAGGGCGTAATCCCAAACAAAGAACTTTGGGGAAATTATATGAAACAGTTTGAGTACCATAAAGAGACTTATTTTTTAATAGAATAGTTACAGTTCAACTTTTGATGTTCGAACATGAATTTTGAGACCGTTATTCAGATTACAAACTAACAAATATTTTTGGTGTATGTATCTATGTATTGTCGACTGCCGTCATTCCAGTCCATATTTTTTTCGTCTATTCCCCTTCACCAGTAATGGAGATAAGCATCTGCCTTTTTTGTTGTTGTTTAAAAATGCATGACCTTTAATAGCCCAATGACAATGAAAGTTGTTGTTTTTTTTCTGCAGTGTCTCTTCGTTTGACCCACTTCGATATAAAGCCAGTTGAGGCCTCAAGCTATTTCAAGAGAACAGGGGTTTAGCTCATTGGCAGTCCCCATCTTTCCAAACCTCTAGCCGACATAGCGCTGCTTTAATTTAACCTAAATTGGCCACAGATGTGACATAACTGCGTTAGAATAGGCCACTGCTAAAGTCACTAGGCCCCCGAGAGGGAGAAAAATATTATGTGTTAAACAGATCACCCTTATTAATTCAACTCAAGTGATTTCAAAATTAATACGAATGTGTAACTTTATTTGGGCTTAAAATTCTGCAAAGTAAGATAACAAACTGTCCACCTGCCCAAATTGTGGAGTACGACATTTTACGCCAACATATTCTACATATAGAGGTGCGCCTTGTTGTTAGCATAACAGACCCTGATCAGGTGACATGGCTGTAAGTAATCTATACCGGTATTTACTTTACTGTAACCTGGGATTTCAGCCAGTGAAGCTAAGTTAACTATTGAAAATAATCGTGAGATGAACTGAACCATCTCCTCATGAAAATCATTGCAGATGGAAGTTCACGTCCTCAAAATGTGCGTGTAAACTAGATATCTAGATCTAACAATTATATCGAATGTCTCCCGATCCTTCTCCACACCCCTCCCCCCTCCCAATAAAATATACAAAGTTTGTCATATTTGATCGAGTAGATCTTACAGTTTAAATTCTTTCATTGCAATATCATAGAGTATGCCCACATAGAAATTTAAAAAATGTTAAATTTTTTGGTGGTTGAAATTTGACACGTACTGGCTAACGGTTATTAAATGTTATTGCTGCATATTTCAAATAATAATATATTTAACAATATCTAGGTAAGTTAATTAAAAATTCATGTTTAATAATTGCATGCCCGGCGCGGCTTGCGTTTGACACACTGGCCAGTATTTGACATGTGTTTCTAATTTCGTGTTAACGAGCATTAAATTTGATAGTACTTAAGCCAACGAATTATAACTTACCACTATCTGTCTCTGTTAACATGCTAAAATTCCATCCCATTTTTTTTCTTTACTCTTGACATCAATGGACTTTGATTTTAAAAGTATTTTTTTAAAGTGGAAAACGTTGTGACGAGGAGAGAGGACGAGGGAAAGCAAGTGGTGTATGTTGAAGTTGTAAAAAAGTCAATCCAAATTCTTTTCCAACCCAGACAAAGCGGTTTCGTTGTTTTTTTTAAATTTTTGTAATGTGGTTGTAAAAAGATATATAACAGACAGTGCTGGTTGTTGAGACCAAAAAAATGCTGTTTTTCTTTTAACCTCGACAACAAGATGGAAGTATTTCTGGCAAATTAACTTAAAGAATAAGAACAAAATAGTTTACGATGCAGAAGGACGCCCTGTCATCGTGTCTTATGCGTAACCGTTCTTAGTACACGGAGGTCAGCATTTCAAGGAAGAAAGCGCCGAGGTCAAGGCTATGAAGTTAATATGAAGCAATATAGCCTCCACATTCCTAACAGTTGCATAATAATGCACACGGCACTCTACCCGTTCTGCCTCTGAATGAGCGTGCGTAAATCCGGAGATGTGTCAGCTTCTCGAAATTTGCCGGAATTCCGGGGTTCGATCCCTGCCCCTGAACATCAACATAGGCCCTTGGGACAGTTCCATGATATTGCCCTTAAATCGTGCATAACCTAAATTTTAACTTGAAGAGTACTTAAGCTGTCAGACACTGGCACCTCTTAGATCTTGCTGTCTGACTTCCTTCTTGCGCAGTGACATAGGACATGCCTGCCTACAGCTTGGTTGAGGGTTAGGGACAGGATTAGAAAAGAGACAGCACACATGAGGAAAAGGAAAAAGGAAAAATACCACTTTTTATAAACCCCGTAGGGAATTTGTTTTACAAAGTTATACAATATCTTATTTGTAATACATAAAATAAAGACAAAGAACAATACACATCATACATGTAAATATATAATATTACAAATAAAATACATAACAAAGTCATTGCTGGTCGCCAGCAGTGCAGCGCCCTGGTTTCCCCAGCTCTAAAGCCAGGTACTCATTTACACCTGAGTCGAGTAAGGAAATGGAAGTGAAGTATCTTTCCCAAGGACACTACAACGTAAACCGCCCAGTGTGCTAGTCAATCACACAAACCTCAAACTTGCTAGTCTTCAGTTTCTGAGTACTATTCACAAACCGCACACCCGCGCTGAGCGAATTCCTAGACAATAGTAATAATGTCTAAGAACAGTCTCAAGTTTCTTTTCTTCCTTAAACCTAACCCTAACCCTGCACCTAACTCTAAATCGAGCACTGGGGCTGCGCCCCTAATATTCACCTACGAAATTTGCCGGAACTTCCGGGTTCAAAATGAGTTCAGTACAAGGCCGTGTGCAAAAACGTCACCCTCTATTGGACAATGACGAAGCAGTATCAAGATCATTAGTGTCATAGTAAAAAGTATGTGCTTTAAACAAACTCTGTAGGATGCATCGTGGAATTGTGAACATGAATGCAAGAAGTGTGTGTCCTTTCCGGATTCTGTATCATAGATAAAATGTCTGAGTTGTTGTTTTTTTTTCACTGTTGTTTGGGTAAACAAACAATTTTTATGTATCTGTTCATGCCACTCCTCACAACTCAAAAATTCCGTGAAGACTTTAATTATTTAAGCAGTATTAACTTTGATTGATGCTTAAAGAAGTCGCGATCGTTCCGGAAATTCTTGTCAAAGGCTGTAGAGAGGGGGAAAAAATCCATTAGCTCGAGAAGGCAAATCAGAACACCTGGCTCTGAAATTTGAAGGTATTCTGACCTTTCCTTTGCTGACCCGTTTTGAGGGAAAAGCGCCCGGCCTAAATAGCATGTTCAGTTGGGGCCGGCCCGCCCTCCCTCCACCCTTGTGCTTTAAAGTCTTGGCAGAAAACTTCAAAATCACATTAATGTAACTTACATCAAAGCAAGCAGTTGGAATGTCTTTGTTTCGTCAACACCATGTTTTTCTGTCATGATTTTGAGCGAGGTGGAGCTTAATGAGAAAAGGCTTGTTTGGACGTGTTCCGTATCTGGGCCAGCGAACTTAAAAATGACAACTAATAATGGAACGTAAGTAATTTATCAGTCAAAATTGATGTATTTCTTTGACAAGCTAAAAATGTTGACGTTAAGTCCAGCTAAAGTAGCAACAAATTTAATTTGTAGTAAGAAAATCCTTTACAGTGGTTTGTTAAATTAAGGAGGGGACTACACGTAAGGGGGTGGGTCAAAACTTTATTTTCAGCTCAAGAATGCTGAGAATATGCAAGTATGATGGTGCAGTCCTTTTTTTTAACTCATTTCAATGTTCATAATTGTATCAGAGTACTTTTTAACTCATTTCGATGTTCATAATTATTCTATCAGAGTACTTTTTTACCCATTCCGATGTTCATATTCTTAGACTNTTTAACTCATTTCGATGTTCATAATTATTCTATCAGAGTACTTTTAAACTCATTTCGATGTTCATAATTATTCTATCAGAATACTTTTTTACTCATTTCGATGTTCATATTCTTACTTAGACTGCTAAGAAAACAATACTGGATCTTAAGTGCTCAATTTTAAATTCGTAAAACTTGAGCTTTACAAACAAAATCAATTGAAAATTTAAATTTTTAAGTGTTTGACCTATTGCTTTACATTATTGCTGGGGAGACACCAGTAAGGAAGTCTGTCATTTTCTAAGGCTTAGAAATGCATAGGAGAGTCCAGAGACAGTTTGACTTTTCAGTCGGTATGTTTCCAAGGTGCTTTATTGATAAAATATTAAAAGCGGCATTTTGATCCAAATACAGTTACTAGCTTTTATGGGTAGTCTCACCCTTCCCAAAATCTAAGGATATTGATGAAAATCATTTAATAAAGAAATAACCCCTACAGTAATTTTGTTAATCCGTAACAGTTACAACCTATGACAGAAATAATAAAAATATGTATATCGTATTTTCCTATATAAAGTTTGTATTTATCTGTTCTTTTCATCTGTACATAAATTGGCGATTTTTTTTCTTTCACGTGCAATTTTATCAAGATAATGGCGTTAAAATTTGTCGGGACCCAAACAAAGTAGCACGCGTCTCTTAGATCGTTTTCCCGGATCTACATTAAAGCCGTTCAGTGTATACGTAGACTACTTTCGTTAAAGCCTTGTTTCTAGTATGTTCAAGCATTATTCTGTCGTACGTGTAAGTAGGGCTTTTATTTACCCCTAGGGAAAATTGGTTTACGAAGCCATACAATGTTATACATCTCAGTCATAATACAAAAACACATAGAACAGTACTAATCATACATATAAATACAATATATCATAAATGAAACACATAGCAATGTCATTGCTGATCGCCCGCGTGCAGCGTCCTGGTTCCCCCCCCCCCCCCCCCCCCCCCAAATGNCGCCCCCAAAGCCCTGTAGCCAAGTACTCATTTATACCTTAGTAGAATAGAATAAGGGGAGTGAAGTGTCTTTTCCAAGGACACAACAACATAAACGGTCTGGCCCAAGAGCTGAACATAGGCCTAGGTCTGTTCCCTTCGTCTGCATCCCGGAAAGATAATTTAAGACCAGACGTTATACAAAAATAGTGTAGTAGATCTATACCGTGTTAAATCTCCATAACTCATTCCGGTAAACTTCATTTCACATTAGACCTTATTCCGTGATCTGCATGATATGTTATTATTCTGGGCCACATTTTTCCGTATCGTTCTAGATGGGTGAAACAGACAGTGGCAATGGGCAACACGAATTATAATTCCGTCCTACTGCCCATTGTTAACGCCCATAATTACTGGTATGTTTGTAATAGGCAGCATGAGGTAGGCCTAATGGAGGGCCCCAGCGAGTGACAGTCAACATCATCCAACTAGCCTACTTTCGTCGAGTGCAGAAAAATAAATTCGTAGAGAAAAAGAATCACAGTTTTAGCGGGTTGAAATAAAAACAGTAATCTAGTAAAGCCGTAAATAGGAATGCTTCCAGCATGCAGATCAACCTGTTCTTACACGGCCTTGGTGACCTTGGGAAAATTTAAATTTTACACATCTTTTATAAATGAGTCAGAGAACTGCACAACATAAAAGTTCGCATTTTTGTATAAATTCAGTCTAGTAACCGGATGTAAAGATAGCATGCATTTTATTTTGTACATTCTTTAGCGAAATTCAATAAAAATCTCTAGCCTCTAGTTGTTAAACGTCTTAACTACTGTTAACGACGTTACTCTATTCGTCGCTGATTGTCATTTTTTTCCCCTTCGCCTATGACGTCAGAGCCATTTATAGAATTGTTGATGATCTCGTCCTTGCAGCAAAGCATGTCCATAATATCGAAACGTTGCATCGTGTTGTTTGTGGGTATTATTTTCGGCACAGATTGTCCGACAATTGGGTGTAGACGTAAGGTAGAGATCATTCTTTATGACAAAGTGTTGCCCCATATAGTCTGGGCCAGGGGAGAGTGTGGTTGAGAGAAAGAGAAAGCGACATTGACGGATTTGTCACGGACTAGGCCTAAAGTAACTTAAGAGTAAACCCACGACATGGTCTCTAGAAAACCGGACCTTCCATTTTAGGTAACAAAAACAATAATAACCTTGACAAGTTGCCTGTCTGTGCATGTCTAAGTACACATGATCATGCTGAATTTGAATTCACAAAGCGACCAAAAGATGAAGCAGGGCCGTCCCGTAAGCTCAGACGGCCCCAATGTAAAATACAGTCGACTCCGCTTACCTGTAAAGGGGTATGGGCAGTGATATCGTAAGGGTAGACCACTTAATTAGTGGGGCATGCGTCATGGGGGAGCACAGCAGTCGTTTTGGTTTCGGGCAGGGAAAACGTTAATCATAGATTTTATATAAAGCTGGTGGGAATGAAATGGCAACCCTATACTCTCAAAAAACGACCCCACATAATCTCATGCAATTTGGCATGTGACAGCAAGCTATTTTTCTTCGGGTTTATAACCGATTATCACATTTTTGAATTGTACTTTAGGAGTTTTCTCTAAAATTATCGCTTGTATTTACTTCGCAAAAGATATCTAGATATTTTTGTCGTATATAACCGAGTTTTCTTTTGTCTGCCATTCAGTTTGAAATCCTCCTTCTCCCCTCCACATCTCTCCTTCGCCATTCGAATTGTTCTCGGAACCGTTTGTGTTGGCTGATGCTTTTGATACGCCGCGATCACAGTAATAAAAGACAAGGCGGTAAAGAGATCAAGTAAGAGAATGAGAGAAGAGGAGGATGGTGGAGAAGTAGCAGAGATTAGAAGCGAAAAGGAGGAGATCTCCACCTCTGAACAGACAGAATCCCGGAAAAAGAGTCAACCGGAAAAGAAGTCAAATTTTTTTTTCATTGGAACCTGGGGGGGNCACGATTAGGTTCGTGGCCCCCCCCCCCAAAAAAGTCAACTGTTAAGTGATATATAGTTAGTTAGGATCGGTAACATATCAAAGTACCCGATAACCTACTGCTTTGTATGCAAAATCAGTTTCATGTGATTCAGTTCGTGGCGCGAGGCGCCTCAGGTCCAGCCTTCCACTGGCTGCATGACCACTGTTGGGGAATGAAGACCAATGCCTGTGTAATCTGCTGGTCGATCAGCTGACACGGAGTTGCAAATTTTGACCGCTGCGCTCAGCGCTCGGCAATGAGATGCGTATAATCAATATATTCCATTGCCGCATTCAAGCACAGCGATTGGACGGTATAATTAATTCTATCATAGGACACACGGGTTAATCACTGCAAGGCACGCTGGATGGAATACCTAGCTGTGGATTTGCATAGTTTTGAATCAAACTTCATGACATAACAACATGACACTCGAAAGTCACAATTGTGCGTTATTAGAATCACGAGTTCAGAAGCCTTTTTTTTTCTTTTTTTTTGGCGTGTATTTCATATTGCACATTTAATTCTTGATAATGTCTCCAAAACGATTTTCATATGGCCATAATTGATTTTTCTCCAGCTGACTTTTATTTTTTGTTTTTTCTGAGAATCAAGAACTGCATACCATTATAGATCATTGGGTCACTGGCACTTTTAGAGTGGCCTCAATGACGTGCGAGTCTTAGAGCTTTACTGAGATTTCCAGTGTTCTGAAAGTGCACCATTGTTTTAAATTTTGATTTCGGTCTTCTATCTGGGTGCTAAGTGAGCGTGTTCTTGGAAAATATTCTTGTCACAGTATTAGATATCAGCCACAAAAAGCTGCAGAGGAAAGGGGCATTAACCCTCATGGTTCCTCCTTCTCCCGTCTCCTTCCTAAGGGCACTGCAAAAAAGAGAAAGGAAGGACAATATCATGGACACTGTAAACGTAGGCAATAACCGATGTTTTAAAGAAGAAAGACAAGAGAAAACATCGTAATATCAGGGGGAAAAGAGGATACAGTAACAGCAAACATTGCAGCCCTTTATACATACTCCAACTCTAGAACCTATACCAAAGAACATTAAAAGTCCGTTTCCACTAGTTCCTGTCTCTGTCCTACGCGCACACGTGCACAAGATATTACAACTTAATCTCACTACTATAACAGACAAAGGCCAGGAGGGGCTGGAAGGATACGACCCTGATCGGCATTCATTAGCGAAGTTCAGGCCTTTCGAGAAAGTACATAAAAATGTCTGTGAAATGCCCTCCTAAATCTGCGAGATGTTCACATGGACACTCATTATTAAATAATGTACGAGACCGTCACGCCGCACAATATCTGTCTTAAAGTTAAGAGGGCAATGAGACATGTTTTGGTTGCATATTTTCATCCGTGTTGATGTATAACGTTGTTATCCGAATAAATGAAGATTGAAAACATCGGGACCCGTGGCAACCCTTTAAAAGTACGAAGAGACATAATTATATCCTCGTAATTTTGCTCAGTTCTTACGATTTTAAAAAAAAAATCCAATGCAAACTCCACTTCTGTCCTTCGCATTGGCCTAGAACTTCGAACAAAAGTATACCAACATATATATTTGGTCTAATATTTAAAATACGATCTTATAAGGCAACAAAGACATGTATTTTTAATGGGCCTAAGGGAGGGCAAGGTGATGCATGAGACATTAGGCAAGGGGAGGCAATAATCCATCGAGATGTCATTTTTCATCAGTGCTGGGCATGCGCAGCGAGATGGCCATAAAAATGACAAGGATTGGCAGATATATGAGAAAAAGCCGACTATTACTTATAATATGTAGAAATCTCGTAAATATATTATAGAGAAGAAGCACTTACGATGTTTTTTTTATTATTGGTAATGTTAAAAATATATTAAAGAAAGATGACACTTACAAAATTGTAACAAAATTATAAAGATATTAATATCATATTATCTGATGCAGTCGTGGGAGGGAGACGAGGGAAGACATCCACACTGCATTTCAGTGCAAAAGCGTATGTCACAGTTCAGCTGTCTTGTAACGGGTTCACATCTGGATGGTGGTGCATAGCTAAAACGGAATGGAAATGGGAGGGGGTGGGCACGACGGGAGTGGGGAGGAATGGGCGTGAGTTTGAAATCAGGGGCTTATATTTTCTATGGTGACATGACGTATATGGTGAGCTCTCAAGCGCCCAGTTCCTTCCGGACAAGGTGGTACATTCCGGATTCGGGTAACCGCGTGTTCTGTCTTGAGGGTTGCTATGTGACTACACACGAGCAAATATGTTTCTATGTATATTACTAACTAGTCTACCTTCTCCGATCAGATCACTCCTAATTTTCGTTGGTCATTCACACTGACCAGTCATCGTATGAGCATCTAAGCTAGACAAAGATCTGGGTTTGAACGGGGCATGATAAATAAACTCGTCTGTTATGCTTTATCGTTTAAACCCCCCTCCATCCTCCCTTCCCCAAACCATGAAAACCCGGTTGGGACCTTTAGGCAACAGCTGTCTCCACTTGGCTCCAGGCAGGCAGGTTAAAAAAGGTCCGTTTGTTGCAAAGCATATCACACGTTACAATAAATCCAACCCAATTGTCCTTCGGATGTGTAACCCGCCATGGATGCAAGGTCTCTCTTTCCGGGTTGGATTTTGGAGTTTTCCCTCTCCTAGAAGTTCGCCAGGGCTGTCCTCTTCACAGAATTGTGAGAAATATTGGCTTAATCCTGTGGGCCTTAACTTCAAGCTATGAGGCTTACCAGCACTTGACGACCCAACTCCTGGCCCATAATAATCTGAACATATGACTTAGATAGCAGAAGAAAAACAGAAGAAAAAAGAAGAAGAAGGAGAAGAAGAAGATGAAGAAAGATAGGAGGATAGTGTGCTTTTGAAAGATGAAACATAGTGAATCAACTGCATAAGTGCTGTCTAAAAAACAATTTCTAAAAACAACAACAACAGCAACAACAACAACAACAACAATGACAAAAACAATAAAAATAATAATGGTGATGATAATAATGGGGTTTACATGTCCGATATCCTCGCAATTCCAACTCATGCAACTTCATACACCACATTATCCCAACAGGCCAAGACACTCAAAGCTTTTTTCAACTCTGCTTACAGCGCCGTTGCCAGTTTACAAAGCTGATCTCTAACACTCTTTCATGAATCCATGAATCCATTTTACAGACGGGTGGACTGAGGAAAATGTGAATGAAATTATTTCCCTGGAGCGGCCCAAGGCGCCTACAACATGGCCGTGGTCAGGAATCAAACCAACGACCTTTTGATCAGCTACGCTGCAGATGTCATCGATATGCCTCAGCACACGACACAGTGAAACTACTTAACCAATGCATATGCATCGACACAAGAGGGCACTGACAATGCTTGGGGGTGGTAAGGAATTGGAGGAGGGGGGGAGGGGTCTGGGAGGTTGACAAAGTGTCCTGAAATTGTTAAAGTTCATCCATCTGTTTGTAATTCCGTCCGTTTCACTTACTTTTCAATTCATCTTTCTGTCCTATTCGTCTGTCCGTCAAACCACCCATCCATCCATCCATCCATCCATCCACCGACCTATCCGGTCCCACACTAACCTTGCTCTCCTTTACTTTTCACCCACTGACGCTCGATTGCTTTGGCATACAGAAGAGGGATAATTTACAGCCTAATGATGGCTGAGAAGGAGGAGAGAGAAGGAGGTGAAACATGGTTCGGGAGATCATTAGGTACGAAGGTAAAAAATTCGTGTGTGCCTGATGAGCTCCAGAAAAGCTAATATCGAAAGCTGAACCCACGTTAGTAAGTTGTGTAATCACAGTTCGTGGTACTCCTGCATTGCAAGGGAAACAAAAATCGGGTTGTTTCAAGTAAGTGTAATATCATGTAGTTACTGCCCTTTACATACACTTGTACCATTTCCAGAGACCTACTTCAAGACATGATTTTCTAGAATAATCAAAGTGTTATATGATGTTACTTATTCACAACATCCATATTTCAATTGCAAAATAATTATAACCTCTTCTTTTCTCTCCCCTTCAACGGGGATTAAATCGAGGCCTTCTTTCCACACTGACTAAATTGAACCTAATAAAATCCAGTCCAGCTTTTCTTAGTCATTTCCTTCCGCATACACATGCGCAGTAATGTGGTAACCAACCTAAACAATGGTAAATACCATGGCAGACGAAACTTGCTCAGCATACCGGCTGTGAAACATAGTAGTCTACAGAAAAAAGACGTGGATAGGATAAGCGCATTGTTTCATACCTTGATAAGAATGTTATAAATGTAAGTAAATTCACAATTAGTGACTGGATTTTTGTACGAATATTATCCTGTGACTGAGAATGAACGGAAATAAATCGTCAAAATCGCAAAAAGATATGGAAGTGTCGAAGTGTAGCCTAATTCGCATTAAAGATCACTCCACGAGTGAATTTGACCTGCTTGTCACGTGTAGATTGGGCGATATTGAAAATAATTGATCGTCTTGTCCCTTTGTGTTTTGTTGGCAACCTATGACAAAGCACATGATTCAACACTGTGATCCAGGCATGATTGTTTGAAAACGCTCTCGCTTCCAACA
>JAWQUT010000163.1:220796-233590 GCA_033807755.1 Ellobium chinense
TTGGGGGGTGGAAGGGGGGGGGGTTAGAAATGTCATATGTCAAACTTTGTGGTCAGCTGACTAATAATACTTGCGTCTCTCTAGGATAAGCATCTATGAAGCATTGCAAGCAAAATCAACAAATGTATAAGGATGCAAATAAAGTAAAAAAATAATCAATCGATGTTATGGCAGAACAGACTGGCTGCTGACACAGCTATTCCCAGGACAACCCACTAAATGAGAACATCAGGACTCTGTCGGACGATAAGAATATTGGTCAACTAACATAAGACTGGCACTGTCAGCAAGTGGGCTGTAAGAGGTCTCATGTATGGAAAGCAGAGCATGTTTGGGACTGCTCCTAGTGTGGCATTCATGCTGGTCTTGGAACCATATAAATCTAAATCCTTTGCTGAATCAGCTTCATAATGATGACAAAATCTTTGTTCACAATCTTCATGAGTTTGTTTTCCTATTGTTAGACTCTACCTATCCAAGATGTCAGTGACTGGTGGTTCATTTATGCAACAACCTAACAACAATAGCGAGGCAGTGAAAAGATGCATGGTAGGCCCAGATGCTCCTCTCTCTAGCCAACTTCGCTACCAGCCACATCCGCCGTATGCTGCAGGCAAACCTAAGCAGAGACCACGTCCATACTCAGGTATGCATTATGTTGGTAAGCAAGTTATATTATTGAAATAGGCGTAATTATTTCTGAGAGACTTGTCACAGATATGAGGTACGAGTTTTGTATCAAAGTTTATCATATTTCTAGAAAAGATATCCTGCACTTCAATAGGGCTGTGCCTTAATTAATATCAATGGCTGACTTGATATTGTCAGTACCGCTGTTTTAATACAGTTCACTCTTTTTTCATGATTTATGTTTGTGTAGAGACAATATATACTAAAGACCTCCGTTGCCAGATCATTCCCAGTAATGCTCGAACATTATTTATGCCATTGCGAACTAGCAATATTTAATTGATTAGATCTGTGTTTTGATTACCCAGCAGGCTCTTTTGATCATTGACTTTGGGAGATAGCACTAAGTTGCAGGCTCATTGTGATAGCACAGTACTGATACTGACTGTTGAAAAATACTAGAATCATGAACACTCATGTCAGTAGGTATTTGAAAATATTGACTAAGGCATAATCCTATTTCAGTTGGTTGCTGAAAAGAAGCTTAGCTAGATAGATTTTAGAAGCCTTGAAATAAGAGATACCTCTCTCTTTGTGGGAAAGTATATGGAAGAATCACTCAGTCAGTCCTTGCTAGAAAAAGAGAAGTGGAAAATTACGCACTGGCCATTTTTGCTTTAGTATGATATCTGAATTTCTTAAGCTTCTGCTTATCTGATCTGACCTACTTTCGTCTTGTACCCCAGCACCCCAAAGAAGGCAGACAACAAGCTACACTGTTCCTTGGCATGGACCAAAACATGTTGAGCCCAAGAATCCAACTCGCTTCTACAATGTGTCCCTTATCAACCACAGACCAGTAGAATCTGATGTCAGCCGGCATGCACCTTATGCAGGTACAATACACTCTCAGGAAGATGCAGTGGTGTAAAAAGAGTATACAGACAATATGAGATATTTCCTTCCATGACGGCATCATTTCTTAATTTCTAGCCATTGGCTTTTTGCAATCTATTCTTAATATGAATGTTTTATTGGCCTAGAAATATATTAAGTTGTGTATCGTATAGTTACAATTGCAATAACAATGGCAAAATGCGCAGTCTAAATGGTTGTTAATTATTTTCAAATAAAATTTGCTGCTTCATTGCTGTTGTTTGTTTAACAGCATACACTTGTTTTATTGTTTATGTCAAGTTAATTGTATTGGTTAGTTTAGTTAATCAGAATTTTATCTGAATGAACTTCAAATATATTTGATGTTTTGGAATCTGATGTAAAAGGGTGTGGTATGCAAGATTCTTGGATAAAATGGGACACAAGAACCATGAAGACAAGCCTTACTCCATAATACATTTAAGAGTAAATCTCCCTGCAGCAGCCTGGGTGTATGATTGCAGCATTGGAGTCATTGTCATGTCGTAAATACCTAAGGAAAGCATGTTATTCCCCTTTCCTCAGTACATCCATCACAGAAGTAGGAACGTGACCATGCAATATAGCATCACTTATCGCAGGAATAGGTAGTTGCCTGTCTCAGAGATTGGCAGTTTTCAAACTGGCTATTTATGTGCCTGCACTAACCCAATGCAACTATCAAATGTCACAGACAAAGTAAGTCATAAAGACGAAGATTTGAAAAAAGCACTTAAGTTTGAAACTGGCATTGTTTCCTTGTTTTTTCACTCTCCTGAAGAAGTCACTCAAATAAGATAGGGGAACTACCTAAAACTGTAACGATATTATCTGAATTCTAGTGATCAGCACCTGTCTAGACCTGCAAGGAATTTAGTAATAAGAAGTCAGCATAAGCAGGCATCGCCTGGATATGACACTTATAATTATCCATTATTGTTATTATTATTCATATATTTTCAGCTCGTAAGATGGAAGCTTACGTCAACTCCACACTGGGATATCCACGGGTGGAAGCTGGTCAAAGTATACCAATTCCTTCCTATGACCCACTCAATGACCCACATCTAGTGGAATATTTTGAGAGAAGATTTGGGTCCATACAGATGGAATCTTTGAGAAGACAGGTGAGTGGTAGGAAGATATAGAAATATCTGTTGATGAGTTTTGATAGTGGGGTCTAATATTTCATTGTTACCTATACTGGTTTGGCGTACCTACTGAGATTAATCCATGAAGTCTGCACAGCAGTAGTGTTGTCACCATTATGATGATTACAGTTACAGTTGCTTCAGTTACAGCACATGACTCAAGAACCAGGGTACCTTCAGTGTAAGCTTTGAAGCCATAGCTCCCCTGGTGACTGTAAGAATATCCCTGTACAGTTTTATGTGCATTCAGTGAGCATTCAAGTCCCTGTTTTGTACACATTTTTGCTTTTTTTTCGGTCTACTTGCTTGGAGCTGTGCCACTGCTCATACTGTGATGTATGGGCTACAGTGTTCATAATAGAGCATCAGCATATGATCCTATCATCATCTTGTATGCCTAGACCCCATTGACAGGTGCTAGTGTAATCTCTATAGGCAGTCATTACACCTGTTTGAGCATGGCCTGATTAGGATTTTGACTAATGATGTGAGTCAACATTTATAATCTTGGTAACGTGGTACCATTACATTTAAGCAGCTGTGATCTGTATGTGAAAATTTTAATAAGTGCTCCAATCTCAGATTATATCATGTCATGGCAGGAGGACAAATATAGGTTTAGTTAAAGGAATGGTGTTCAAACACAAATAAAAGAATCAGGACATCATCAAACATGGGTTGATGATGTTCTCATTATTTGTGCTAAAACAGGCAAGCCATGCCTCCAAAATACAGTTGTCATACAGATACTATTTGAACTTGTATTTCAGAATCTTCATCGAGGTTGGAGCAGACCTAGCAGTGCAAGCAGTTATGGCCGAGACAGGATGTTACCAAAACGAAGGCGGTTGGGCAATGAAGAAGTCATGTACAAAGTTGCTGTCACTACCGGTGATCTCAAAAATTGTGGCACAGATGCCAAGGTAAATTGTCAATTTTGTATGGCAGAAGATAGTAATTATTCTGAGAAGATGTGGAGTAGAAGTAGAGGGGGCGAAGGGAGGACAACTCAGCAAGATTCTTGTCATACCTAGCCCTACGCTGTCACAGAGTGGAATAGTAGGCACAAAATCCATTACATTGTTCTGCAAGTGTGCACTCAGAAGAGTTCACTCTAATTTAGGACCAGAGAGACATGCAAAGAATTTTGTAGACAACTCTGATTCAATTTTGCATCGGTTTTAGTATCAGTCAAATAACACAAATTCTTGTATGTCAACTTTAGCAAAAAGTGAGTGCACAAGAATGCAAAAAAAAACTAGGTAAATGAATTAAAAAATGTGCTGATTCTCTCTGTCTTTGGCTATAACTTTAATTGGTCAGACCAGCCGGCACCAGATAGCATATTCACATCTGCTGACGATGTCTGAGTTTAGTGCAATCTTGACATGGTCATATATGTTGAGTAAAAGTAAGACTGAAGAAATTTGTTCACAGTATCTTCACATCTGCAGTCATAAATGGTCTCCAGATTTGTTCCAGACTCTTTAACTAGGCATTTCCATTCCTCAACCCCAAACCTGTAATTAGACAAACTTAAATGTATTAGTTAGACCAGTTCAGATTGTCAGTGATTTTTGCTGCATGGTTTTGATTCTTTGTCTTGTTCATCAGTAAAGCTGATTGATACGTACAGCATTGAAGTCTGTCACTATAACTTTCATTAAGGCTTCTGATCCCCACTGCGCTGATAATAATATCAAACTCTGTGTGTTGCAGTGCCAAAGGGGGCTCCCAGCTCTAACTGGCAGTGGTTCACAAATGTTATGCTGCCCATGAGTGAATCATTCTCTTGCACCAGATCTTTATCAGAGTTTCTTCCAATTAGTCTCCCCTGCTTATAAGTGCTCTCCTCTAACAGCTAAGCTTTTACAAGTATTATAATGTTTGTTGTATGCTTAAGTGGAAAAGTACAATATGCCAGAGAGTGCAGTCAGAGTGTTGGTAATGCAGTAAAGGAAATTTTTTTTTTTTTGTGGTGGCAGTGAAAGCTTTTGAAAGCTATGCCTTTGTACAATATTCCCTGCCCTTCCAACCAGTGTTCTCACATGAAACAATGTTGCACAGTGGTTACAGCTTTTAACTTATCACCAAAAGATCATGAGTTTGTTTACCTCTCTTCAAAAATCATTTCTATGAAATTTCTTACAGTTTCCCTGTTTGTAAAATTAATAACTAATAATAGGGAGTGCAAGTTATTGTTTGAATGCTGGTTACCAGCACCTGTACAATGACAATGGTTCTGCATGCTCCTTGGGAAGTTGAAAGAGGTTTTGAGTTATTTGGCCAGCGAGATGTCTATTAAGGAAGTTATATAAATGGGCCTCGCTTGAAAGTGAAGTTACAAATAGCTGTTTTTTTACTTTTTATAGTATACTCTTCTTGTGACACAATTCTGCCATTTGTTTTATCACTGAATACCTCACTGTTGATGCCGTTATTTTACTGCAGAAAAAAAATACCAAAGAAAAGCTATTTTTGAAGGTCCCAAATAGTATTTTTCTTTTCTACAGCTCCAGCCCTGACACCCCCCCCCCCCNCCCCCCTTTACACCCCCTTCCCAATCAGGGTTCTTCCCTGGACCCATTGGGCACCTACAATGGCCCCTAGACCCCGCCTTTTTTATTTTCAGCCTTTTTCAGTTGTTTGGTTTTTACATCCCTTTCTCTCTGAATAAGCATTTTCATGTTCCTTTCCCCCCATTTGCTCTAGGACCTATACTTGACTTTTCAATGCATTCCTGTCACCATCCAGGTGTTTGTCAAACTGAAGGGAACCAGAGGGAAACTTCCCAAGACCAGGCTGACTAAGAAGGCAGGCTCTGTGAAGTCAGGCAAGAAAGTTGCTTTCAGATTTACCAAAGGCTCCACACATGTCTTCAAGATTTGGGGACCTGAAATAGGAAATCTCAAGTCACTACTCATTGAAGTGAGTTCCACTGATTTTGACTGATTGATTTATTGATTGATTGTTTGATTGAAGGACTGAATGATGGAATGACTAACTGGCCAAGTGGCTAAGCTAGATTGGTGGGTCAATTGGTCACATAGGTGAATGCATGAGCTGGACAGATGGATGAACCTTTCAGAATATCTTTTTGATTGATTGAGCCATATTATACATTATTGCCTGCTCACGCCTCTATGAACGCAGGATTGGGAAAGTGTGGTGGCTTTAGGATGATCTTTAAAATTAAGATTTGAATTCCTTTTGCTTTGAAGACTCATCTGCTCTTAAGCTGATGATTGAAATAACAGTCAGTAAAACTATGAGAGGACTTTCAATGTACGCATTGTGCATATCAGTAGATAGAACCTAACAGTCTCGAATTCCGGGGGACGGACTTGATAATTCAAGATCAAGAGGTAAACTTATGAAGTTTAGGATGAGAATTTTGAAATAAAATTGCAGGGAATTCAAGATTGTAAAGTTCAAAAATATAAAGTTCTTTAGTGTGTCTTGCATAGCTGTACTGATTAATGTAATATCACACCAAACACAACTTTTGTGATGTCTCCAGACATCTGCAGTGAAGAAGGAAGAGGCATGGTACCTACAAGAAGTAGAGGTGGTTAACACAAAAACGAAAAAGTCTTGGCATTTCTTGTGCAACCAGTGGTTCTCCCTCTATCATGGTGATGGTCAGGTGTCCAGGGAACTCTACCCTGCCCAGGCCTCAAAAACTGGTGAGTAAAAGCTTGCACATGTAATATCCATAAAATAGTGTCAGGTGCAGACTGGCCAAATATGGGGAGGCAGTTATGATTCTCAAGAAAAAACAGATTGTCAAAGTTTACGTAATGGCCCCAAAAAAACAGCTTTAAACCTTAATATTGGCCTTATTTTCCTGCATTGTCTCAAACAGTTTGGGGAGGCAGTTATGATTCTCAAGAAAAAACAGAATGTCAAAGTTTACGTAATGGCCCCAAAAAAACAGCTTTAAACCTTAATATTGGCCTTATTTTCTTGCATTGTCTAAAACAGTTTTTTTTCCCTCTCTGAAAAGCCTATTCAAATAAGGTAGGCGAACTGTCTATGACTGGGCTGTTATGTTTCTGTGAATTTTTCATTCCTGCCATTTCCATTTGTTTTACAGAGTGTTATTCTGCCCAGTCATTGTCTTTTTCCTCCATCCATTTTCATGTTAGTTCCCTCAGTATATCTGCATTGTCAGATACTTTGACAGTCCAAATCACTTACGCATTCTGAAATTGTCATGTGGACAACATGTTACTTGTGATGCCTGAAAAATTTATGATTTAGGTCAGGTTTTACTAACTGAAAGTCTTCTTAAGTATATTTGTCGTAACTTCTTGAACCACAGAATATGAAGTGACAACAGTAACAGGAGAGCGTCGAGGTGCAGGAACCAATGCCAATGTTTTCATGACACTATATGGTAAAACTGGCACTACAAAGAAAATTCACCTTAAGAACAACAGTCAGACACTGTTCCAGTCAGGGGTTTCGGACACATTTCGATTCAAGTCTAACTGTGTGGGACCCATGAAGAAACTGCGAATTGAACATGACAACACAGGATTTGGACCAGGCTGGTATTTAGAGAGGGTAAGAGGAAGTTCACATTTGCTATAGCTGTTACCCATCTCAGTATTTTTTTCATAAAATTCCTGTAAAGTGAGTTTGCTCAGTTTTATGCATTGACTGCAGTAGAATGAAATTGAGAGACATTTTGATGATTAATCAGTTTGCGAAAATTCATCTGTGTGTTTTGATTTATGTTTTTTGAATTTGAATCAGCAGTAAGCTGCACTTAATTGCCTTCCATTTTACTGCAGCTTCCACCTTAGCGCAACACTTTTCACGAAACAATTTTTTTTATATATTGAAGTCAGTGGGTAATTGTTATATTACTCTGAAGAATCACATTATCTTAGTGACTGTGAATACAAGGTCATTTTGCCTCTGAATCTCCTTCCTTACAAAAACAAACACACATTTCCATGCATGGATCAATAAAGTTTATCTTATCTTATCTTAAAAAAAGTAATGAAAAAGTTAGGATCCTTGCACTACTTTCATTACAAATTATTTTCTCATGCATGACTCAGTTCACTACCTCTTGATCAAACAAACACATTTCTTGATACACAGAACTGTAGTGCTTTACAAATGCTTTTCTCAACGAGCCATTACAGGGAATAAATCTGTGGACATAAGAATTAAAGCCTTTTGATATAACTTAAAACTGAACTGAACTGTTGTTACTCAGATGTTTTAAGCGCGTGTGTTTGAGTGAGTGTTAATTTTACTCTGCTTGTAGATTGTAGTGACAGATCTGAGGAATCCTCAGTGGAAATATTTCTTCCCCTGTGGCAAATGGTTGGCTAAAGATGAAGGAGATAGGGAAATCTGTAGAGATCTGATTGGTAACCGTGACCCTCTGGCCATAAGGAAAGGTAAGCCATTTCTCTAGGTGCCAACTCAAATGTAGCTCACTTTTCTACTTCGCTTTCTGAGGTGTAGTCGTGCTTTTCATGCCAATCTGTTTACTGAGAAGTTTGTTTGTTTGCTTGTTTTGTTCATTTTAGATGTATTGTTGCTGAGTTGTGAAGCATCTTTGTGGAAACATTCAAAACAATATCTTATAACTGTGTAATGCTTAATACCGACTGTTCCTTACCATATTTCTTAACGACAGTTGTTTTAACTCTGTTTGAAATGTTGGAACAATACTACCAGGTCGTGATTGTCCCAGTTTGCTGATTTGTGAAAGAAGACCTTATATTTTGCCTTCAGTTCTTCTATGAAAGTTGTCTTTAAATTTGCTTTTATATAGATCATAATATATTGTAGGATTACCAGCTCAGTGGACATGAAATGTTCAGGATCGAGAAGCAAGATAAAAAGATGTGTTTCAGACAATGATAACTTTTGAACTGATTAAAAAATGAGTTTTACCCAGCAATATGGTTTTCTTCACTAGAATGGCACCAGTAGCAAGCCTGATTCTGAATCAGCAGTCTACACTGTGGATATTCTGTGACTTAGTGGCATGGACTATTGTGTATGTCCTTAAACTAGCATATTCTTGTTGTAAATATCCATCCTACAACCAGTACTATTATTTAGATACTATTCCATTGTTTCTTTGTGCCACAGCCACTCAGTACAAAGTGACAGTGTACACAGGCAACAAGAGTGGGGCAGGAACAGATGCCAATGTATCCATCACCATGTTTGGAGAGTTTGGGGATTCTGGAGAGAAGAAACTCACTAAGAGTAGAGCAAACTGTTTCGAGAGAAACTCGTAAGTATTCAACACTTCTCCGATTCTTTTAAAATTACATTTGTCCGACTCTGATGTGAGTGTGTGTCAAACACTTTTATTGTCATCTTCACTTTCATTATAAGAAAACAGCTTTATATCACTTAGGACTTTGCCATGCCTACCCTGCCCACCATAAATAACTCTCCACTAATCCCTGCTTTGATACCTTAGCATTAATTCTGAAGATAAACACAACTGGTATGCATGTCGTTTGTTGTTTTTAATGTGCAAAAAATGATACAATTTTGTGCATTTTATCCCCAAGCAGACATTCACTGTATATTCTCTGACAAATCATGAAATATCGTTCACACTGATAAACATTTTATGATGGGCAGTGTATTTATATTCTTGTTGTTTTCCAGGAAAGATGAGTTTATATTGCAAGTTCCCAAACTTGGCAGGCTGGAAAGAGTGAGAGTAGGGCATGACAACTCTGGCTTTGGGCCTGGCTGGTTCTTGGATAAGGTAAGGATTTCTTCATGTTTCTTTATTATCCTGCTGTTTATCTTATTATCGTCTTCTGATAAGGATTAAAAAACCAATATGTCTCAGGTGCAACTTGGACTTGATAAAATACCTTAACAGTTTCAAAATCATGGAGGAATAGGCCAAGTTGCTGTGGTCCTGGCTGAATTGATAGGGAAAATTCTACTCTATAATTATGTCTTGGAACTGGAAAGGCACAGCTTAGCCATTAAACTGCCAAAGCACCATAAACCCAACTCAGCTAAACAAACAATTCTTCCTCTACTTTGTGCTGCTTTTATGGTTGTTGTTGTTGTTGTTGTTGTTGTTGTTGTTGTTGTTGTTGTTGTTGTTGTTGTGCTTTGTGTTTGATTAGTTGTTATTCCTGTCCTTGTCTTAGGAGGATTTACTGTACTTGTACTGTAAATTTTGTTGTTCAGCCCTCCTGCATAGTCAGTATGTCATTTGTGTAGATGTATAATATTAATTATTATATTCCGCAAGCATTATGTTTCGAGATAAGGTAAATGCAGTCTGTCACAAGAATTATGATATCATGGAGAGACAAACTTCATTATAAAATGTTTATGACCTTTATCCTCATAAATTGTTTATGACCCTAAAAAATAAAATGAGCATCAGTTCAGTTCACATTGACCTGTTATTCCTTCAAATGCTAGCACTGAACCAGTCTGTGTATGAGTTATGACATGGCAAAGCATCAAACACACTAAAGAGCATATTGTCTGAGGATTTACTCTCAATAGACATAGTTACTGGTAGCTGATAGTGTTGAATGACTTAACACAACATTTGTACCTTATAAGAGGTAGAAACAGGCATATGTAAAAGTTTGGTTGTTTCCTCACCATTGGCGTTTGTGAGGAGGGGTAGAAATAAAGATGACTGCAAGCCCTTATGTTCCCATGATGCCACTTTTTCATAAAGAGTTGAAGAAGTAAACATGAACAAAAGCAGTGTTGTTTCCTTGTCCATAACCTGTTGTGCTGAGTAATAGAAAAGTGCGTGAAAGAAATCCTGATATTTCATTGTCTTTAGCTTTTTTTGAGGAATAGTTGAAATAAGCATGAATAAAAGCACTGTTCTTTCTTTGTCCTTGGAAGTTTATAGAGTGTTGTAAGAGCTCTTACGAATAAGAGCTCTCTTCTTTCTTTGTCCCTACATTTTTTGTGAGGAATGGTAATAATAGGCATTTGGCTTGAAAGAGAATCCTGTTATTTCTTTGTCCTTGGTTTTTTTTGTGAGGAGTAGTTAAAGTAAGCATGAATGAGACTCCTGTTGTCCTTGGGTTTTATGAGGGTTGTAGAAGAAGACATGAAAACTGAGTAAATAAGGGTACTATTGTTCCCTGTCTTTAGCTGTTTCTGAGGTGTTAAAGTGTTCCCAGGATGTCTCAAAAAAAAAAAAAATCTGGTGCCATTTTGTCTTATGCCTTTTTCCCTCATAGAAGTGGTAGAAATACACAAGAATGAGAGTTTTGTCATGTTTTTGTGCTCTTTATTTAAGAGTAGTGAAAAAAATGACCTAAATAAATTTGTTGTTGGCTTTCCCCATGATTTGTAAATATAAGCAATTATTAATGTCCAGCCTTGTTTTTGTATGATGTTGTTTCAAATTTTTTTTTGCCCCCCATCGGGAGAAGCTGTCCAGGGGGAAAAATGCAGTAAAAAAATCCTGGTTTTTTTGTAGGCATTTTCCTGCAATAGCCATGTCTTTCCTGCTTCTTTTTTTATTTGGTCTTCTGCCTTTTTCTGAGCAGTGCTGTTGTTTGGGAGGCCGCCTGTGCTTATAAGAGTTTTAATGTTATAGTGTATTTATCTAAGCCTCGAATTTATTAGTCTATTTTTATTTGAAGTAATTATCTTGTGCTTTGTCGTAGGAGTGGTAGATAACCAACATCTGTGAAAATCTGATCCTTTTGTAGCGTGGCATTGGCTTTTTCTGAAATTGGATCCAGAGGAAAAAACACATCAAATGGCTTCTTCCTGAGGATTGGTCAAGAACCACCCACACTAGTCCCGTCTTTCCCCGCTTTATTTTTTGTATGTGTTTTAATTTGTAGTCAGCTTTTTCTGAGGAGTGCTAGGCGTTAGGACAAGACTAGGAGGCTGCCTGTGTTTACAGGAAAGCTTAACTGTGCTTTTGTTGTTTTGACATGCCGTTAAGACGTGAACCGCTGCACAGCTCAGCATGATGTCCGGACTTGTGGCGTCTATTAACGCCTCGTCCATCTAGCGCTGTCAATCCACAGCTCAAGTAATTGGTCATTTGTCCAAGAGGTGTTAAAGAAATGTCAGGAACGGCAGTTGTTGGTGCCAGGAGCGAGGGAGAAGATGGGAGGGAGATGGGAAAGAAGGAAGAAATGAGGGAAAGCGTATTATAGTTGAAATATGTAATGTCGGACGACCACCATGATTTATTCTATGAAAAAGATTTTTTTTAAGTTTAAAGGCAGGGTATCCCTACGTGAAAAGATAATTTAATTTGGATAATGTTAAGAAAACCTTCCTCATCTGTGGCCGTGTGCATAATCCTTATGTTAGTTAACGCACTGTTGTAACCAAGAAAAACTCGCGAAACATTTTATAGTTAACGCAGTACGTCAATTAACGTATGTACGGCCACTGAGTCCCATCTGAGTGCATACTTGAGGTCGTCATAAGGCACATCAGAAAGACAAATCATGTTTTGCTTCTCCAACAAAACTTTCCGAAATCTGCAACTGGCTAGATAACCTGGGAATAACCCTTAACAGAAAGTTTTGAGTTGGCCAGTTGGCGGTTGCCTTTACACTGATCTGCCATACGTTTTTCTTTTTAAAATTAGGATCGTGGGAAAAGGGGTTATCACTGCTTTAGGTTGCGATAAGAAGAAATATGAACGGTCATCACTGAAACTCGATGATCTTGACAGGCGATCGTCAGACCAGTACTGCTGACTTTATCCTTACATTAATTAACGCACTGCTGTAACCACTGGAACCGCCCAAAGCATTAGTAGTGTTCATTATAGTTAACGCAGCACGTTAATTAACGCTTGCATTACCCATCTGGCCACAGGTTCGACTTTCCTTACTAAAGTATATTATGGCCTCCTGTTAGTAAGTAGGCCTAGGGTACTTGACTTTCTACACGATCCCTTTTTGGGTCGTGTGAGGGACTGTGGCGAAATGTGAGACGCCCTAATGATTTCGCCGCTCTCCGAATTTCAGTAGTGTAATGGCTCATAACTAATGAGCTGGAAATCATAAATTTGTTGCTATAGTTAGTTTTTATCGTCATTCTCTCTCACCTTTCCCCTTCTTTCCTCCCCCCCTC
>JAWQUT010000163.1:233785-246285 GCA_033807755.1 Ellobium chinense
CCTTCCGTCCCTTTCTACCTCCAGCGTTCAGAGTTCAGTTCTCTTCACAAAGCATAAATGAGCATCAAGGGAACTAATCTACCTTGCTTATTAGGATCACTCCAGCCTTGCGTAATCAGTGGAATATAAAACGGATTGATCTGCAGTTCTGACTTCTCTCTGAGAAAGCCTAATATCATTAGACGGTGTTAATGAACCAAGGCTTAACACACCAAAGATCCTGAAAACGATGAGTAAAGATACAGTAGGCCACAACAAATCTAATTTCAAGACATACCATTGAAACAGTGCAAAATGGATATGAAACGAGATAGGGGTTGAAGCTTAAAATTGCCTAGTTTATTTTATGTTAGTTCTGCTGTCCAATAATCTAAATCCGCGTATCATGCAGAGTATTCCAATTTACTTCAGTATCAAAAACTTAAATATCAACAACAGTTATGTTACATATCAATTATCAATATGTACAATAGGAAGGCAATAGGGGATGGATTTGGGGGAAGGGGTGAGGTGGAGAAAGACATGAAGAGGAGGAGGAGACTTGAGTCAGTTTTGAACGTACAAGATGAATGTCGGTGTCATGAGAAAAGACGGCAGTTTAAGAGAATCGAGAGGAGAAAAAAAACAAACTTTAAGATTATGAAAAGCAAAACAAAACAAAAAGAACTTAAGTGATGTGCGGAGCGCTGGAAGGAAGTTAATGCAAAAAGAAGAAAAAAATATAAAGCATATAATGACAGTCAACGGTTATTCGTAAATTTCTTACACATCAGCAGACAGAGTGCAGCAAAAAGTTGTAATTCCAAATTGATTAAGTCCTCTTGGAAGTCCCCATCTTCCGGCGGGGTGCTTCATTTTTTAATTGTACACCATTCTGCAGTAAATCCGTTTATAGAAGAGTTATCCTTTGAAGAAATGCCCTGGCGGCCTCGCGAGTCTTTAACTTCCGGTGAGCATAAAAGAGTGGTTAACTCTTTGATGCACTCGGCTATAGGATTGGCATGATATAATGAATGTTGACATCAGTTAAATGCACAGAGAAAACGATAGCGATAAGAAGACAATTCGCCCAAGGCTAGACAGAGTCTATTAGCCTTTGGGACTCTGTTATCGCTGTCTGCTGGCACGGTCTGGCTTAATTGTACCATAATATAGAATATTATATTTATGGTGTCAGATAAAATGAAAACCATTTTTACACTAGAGCTGTCATGAGGACATCTTAGTTGACATGATGGCAACAAAATACAAGGTTACAATATACATGAAACACGCGAAAAAATACTGTAAAACTTGTAATAGGCGAAATAACTTCAGGTAGCATAGTACCTACGCACATTTAATCCGTTTTTTTAAACAAAATATGACATCATTGCACACACAATGCCCTTGCCTTTGACAACAACACACATAACCTGGTTTTACAACAGCCCAGAAGTACACGCTATTCTGTGTTCATCTTACAGACCGGAAACCATATCGCTGAATGTGGTCACAGAACGCCCATGGAGTGAAAAAAAATTTACACCGTATGTTACATAATCTCAGATCTTTTCTCCAGCATCAAGGTATAAAAAGTAAAATGATAAATTATGAAACAAAGCTCAGCGCTGCTCTTAGTCTTAAGCAAATCATGAGTATAGCTACTACAAGAAGGTAATTTCTTAAGTTACAGTCTTCTGTCTGTGCCACAAGACGTGCAGTCTGCAGCCTCATGATTTTAATTTGAATTGATAAACTCTCACTGAAGTGTGTATAAAGAGCTAGCTGGAAGATAAAAAAGGACAGGCAAAAACGTTTAAAATATCCTTAGATAACATACGTATCCTGTTTTATCTCCAGGCAGCACGATTGTGCGATTCATTCCTTAAATTTCAAAATCCCACCCCACACACACACACAAAGTGAAGGCGCGCTGATCTCCCCTTCTTTCCTGAATCCCTCTAAGATGTACAAATCCCCCTGAAATTTATGACGTGGAGGTGGAAAGGGGAGAGGAAATATATGCCCCCTACTTATATGACCCGAAGAAAACACTGCATATCTTATATTATGCGTCTCAGTAATTCACAAATAATTAATAGCATCTGAAACAAGATGAGTGTGAGCAGCACCAACAAGAACAGCAGTAATATTAATGTCAACAGAAAACGCAACAAGATATGAAATTGTCAAACCCGAAAAACAACCAGATTTAATTGGCGGAGATGAAGTTCTATAGTGGGCATTTGCAGATATTAATTATGTACTAATGTCTTAATAATTGCATAATCTACATTGTGGCATTTGACATGTCGCTGTATGTTAGATTATATTTGTAGCATTTAGCACCATATCAAAGTTTTCAGCACCATATCAAAGTTTTCAGCAACCTAGTCTGTGGCCAGAATTCGTATGACTGTATCCCATGACGTGAAAGGCAGTCTCAGACGATTTGCAGTCCCGGTTCAGAATTCTCGAAATTGTGATAAAAACTGTAATCTGTGCCGTCTGAAATTCAGAAATTGCATCAACTTTCGCGATTTGATAGCACAAAGTCCTCAGTACGGTCCGAACCTCTTGAAATCGTCTGTGCAGTACCGGCTCCCGTTATAAAGACTGCTGACATGACAGTACTCAACATTGGGCATTTTAGCTGGTACGTCCTATCCACGTGTACGATTGATGTCTTTCATCATGTATCCTTCTATCTATCAGTTGTTGTTTTTCACTGACGCGCAACCATCAAACACCCACAAAATCATGCCGTATAGTTTTCATCTCCGATGCCTCGAAGGCTATTTCATTAGGGTTTTTCCTGGTCAGTTCCGACTGAGTCTTCCGCCACATTAGACAGATAATGTGGAGTCTTGACCCGCTGCCATGCGATTTGCATAACTGTTTATTCGTACCGTACAGTTTATGTCTCCGCTGCTCGGAAGTCCATTCCATTGGATTTTCCTAGTCAGTTCCTGCTGGGTCTTAGCCACAGAAAGTACTGTAGAATTGGCCACCTCTCTTGCCATTTGTATATTTATTTGCCTGTGTATAGGCAAACAAATCCATGTGAAAATTGATTTGATACAACAGGGCTACGTGTATTCTTTTCCGCGGGTATAACCGCAGGGAACGAATGGGCGGTCCTTTTACATCGTGAGCGCTCCCTTGAAGATTCTACGCAACGGAAGTGTGAATCACATCCTGTGCAAGCTAGGATGGCTCTGACTGATGCGGAAGGGCTAGAAAAGAGTGCGCTGACTTGCGACAGGTGTCTGCTACATTCATATGTTTGCCTCATATATTAGCATACATACCACCGTTGATTCTTGCCACATCCTCCTCGTACACCGGCCGTTGATGAAAAGCTCCACCAACAAATTTTAAGATGGTAGCTGCCATTTTGCCGATCTCCAGCTTCCGGTGTGCACATGATTCCAAATTCCTAGCTAACCTCTAGGGTGCGCACACTTCCCCGCCGCGGCTAACACGTAGCATCAAAACACTTTCACAACACGCGATGACAAGTTGATCAACAACATCCACTGACGAACCTTAAACCACTCTCTGACTTTTTTTAGCATCCTTCCACCATTCTGCACGCACCAACAGTCATCTCCTTTCATCACACGATTGTTGGGGTTTTTTTTAAACTCCTGTTTTATCATGAAATAATCACACCAGAGCCTGTGGTTCAGTTGATACGAAACTACTCATATCAATGAAGGAAACAGCCGCCATCAAGTTTCCATAGTCGTATCCAGCAATATCAGGATTTGTATTTTAATCCATCAGTCTGGGAGTTGTTCCCACACTGTAGAGTGTGCAAATCATATCAGGAGCTTTCTCAGTATTTAATATCCGCAGGATGGTCGCCTTAAAAAGGTTTTTGTTGGTTGTTGTTGTTGTTTTTTTTTGNGGGGGGGAGGAGGGTCGTTTTAGTCTCTTCCTTTCCAGGCTAATCATTTGAGAGGGAACGACCTGACGTTTCCACCCCTTTGCCCAGATCGAAGTGAAATCAATAGCCCCCAGCTACACTGAGCCCTTAGAAGATAATTTTGCGCCAGCGTAACAAATACTTGAGTCGTCATTGATAATAAGATATCCATTTTTTTTATTCACTGATCGATCTGCTTGTATGAGAGATTTTTTTTCCTGAAACAGTTTTATTATCGTTGCAGCATCATATATCACACTCATGATGCATTAAATTATCGTGAAGGCACCGTTTATTCGTTCGGTTGATTCATGAGTAAGTCATTAAGGCACCGTGATGCGTCCAAATGATTCGCTAACGTGTCGTTAGGGCAGCATAAAGGCACATAGACGATTCGTTAGCGTTTCGTTAAGGAAGCACGTCCAGGTCTAGAGCACCGTTATTTGAGTGAAGGATTCTGGTCCATAGTACCGTTATCTGAGTGAAGGATTCTGGTCCAGCCTTGTCCTTCCGGTGAATGTTGAGCCTGTCGTTAAGGAATGGTGATCCCACACTCATACCAGTGTGGCGAGGGCTTGATGGCGTTCAGGTAGGAGAGAGTTGGTTCCTGGCCCCACGTGCTTCTGGAGTAACCTGCAAAGCATAAAGTTGGCATGTGTTAGGTTGGCACAGAATGTCATTTAGATTAAATTATGTACACGAGCAGATAAGAGAGACAAAATTCACACAATCTGCCCACCTGTCTACTCCGCACCCTTGGTAAGCAAGCACAAGGAGCTAAGCAAGCAAGCAAGCAAGCAAGCAAGGAAGCAAGCAAGTAAGCAAGCAAGCAACCAGCCAGCCAGCCAGCCAATCAACCAATCAGCCAACCTACCAACCAACCAACCAGCCAGCAGCCAGCCAACCAACCAACCAACCAGCCAGCCAACCAGTCAACCAGCCAACCAGCCAACCAACCAACCAGCCAGCCATCCAACTAACCAGTCAACCAACCAATCAGCCAAGCAAGGAAGCAAGCAATCAACCAACTAACCAACCAACCAACCAATGTGGCCTGCTGGGGTAATACAAATGTGAGGTCGAGGTGGGAGTTGGGTCCAAGGCATTAATCCTCATTATCATCAATTAAACATTGGATGCCTCTCAGGCAAGGTAATTCTGGCTCCAAGTCTGTTTCGAGCGTTTTAAATCCTGATACCCCTGGACCCTTTAGATAAAGGGGCCAGTCTGTCGATGTTCGTAGTGTGGGAGAAACTGAAAAATCCACTTCTTACTTCTTATAATAATATGTCATTCCGAGATGCTCTTCCACTCACTTTCTTGGACGTGAGTTTCCACACGCAGTGCTACTATGACGTCATGAGCGAAGAAATTAGGACAAGGCAGTTTAGAACGTAGTTATGGAGAAACCAGGACTCGATGACTTTCCCAAGAACTCTAACGGCATCCTAGAACTCGCGGCGCGGGGGGAAAATTTCACGCCGCATTCGAGACACTTGAACTACATTCTGATAAGAAACGAGAAGCCTGGCACATTATTTTGACTAGATTCTGCGATTTTGGCAAAGTGGATGAGCGCGTGTAGTGGTTTTCTGGCCGCACTTGAAGGTGTTAATGGTTGCTTATTTCTCTTAACCTCACTTGACTCCGCTTTCGTCCTCCTCGCCCCCTCCATTGTGCACAGAGAAACGTCAAATTATTTCAGCACCTCTGGCGTGTTTATTTACTCAGTCAAACAACGTAGGTAATATTTCCCTTCTCGCCTCTTCTCATTCTCGCTCTTTGTACCTCTCTCTTTCTCACTCGTCACTCGCTCTCTCCTCGTGTTCTGGGTAAATGTGCTCATATACGAGTGAGTGGCCGTATGCATAATCCTTTCGTTAATTAACGTATTTCGTAAATTCCAGTAAACACTACTAATGTTTTGAAAGTTTCCTTAGCTTTACCGCAGTGCATTAACTAATGTGGGGATTATGCAAAGAGCCACAGGGTATATTTTTTCTACGGAAGGCTTTAGGCAGAGATGCAGCTTCTGCGCTAAGATGTTTTACAATTTTGTTTTATAGCTTTAGTCGTTGAGTTTGTTGAATGTGTGTGACGGGAAGTAGGGGATGGACGTTGATTGGCACAGGAGCACTGGAGGGAGAAGAGAAGAACAAAGCACGATGACAGAGTAGCTCTGTTAGAGCAGTAGTGGCATATGGGATGTATCACGTGCAATACAAGTTTAACAGGTTTATTCACCTGTAATCCAGACTACAGGTGTGGTACGTGGGCGAATAACCGAGTATAATAGTCTATACATTGGCAACAGGATAGCACATGATACAAATAATAATAAAGATCCACGTACAGGAGTCACATACATAACAACAAGACAATACGTTCACAGTTTTAGTTTCAGTCGCACTTACTCTCGTTCATCGCACACCGCTAAGCAGTCCATCACTCGGACCGGCCCACTGCATACATGATGTCACTTGGCTATTCTCCGCAGTTATTGTGCGGTTATTGTGGGAGCAAACGTTAGTGATCAAGTCAAACATGAGTGTGAGCGACGTAATGGTATCATCTCGAGCCATCAAACGTTCGCAGTTGACTAAACTGGACACTTGACACTCAGTATAAGACAAAATATTTTTACCAACCCGAACAGCACGTTCCATAAGCAGTAATGCTAAATGCTTGCGCTATGGCTTTCAAGACAGGTGCCAAACAAATTGAAGAGCGCTTTTCCAAAACTCGGAATGTGATCTCTAAATATTTTTGAAGTATAGGGAAAATAACAGTATGGTAATTGCTCTTCACACATATATTTTTATTTACTGTTAAAATGTTATAAAATTTGAAGGATTGCAGATTTTGAGCTCATTTAGGTTTTGGAATGAATTAACACAGAAATGCATGTCTGGATACACCACCAACTCATTTTTCCACGAAAGTACATTTACTGAGTTTTGAAAAAAAAAATCTCTTGAATTAGGGAAATGTGCTTAAATTTCCTACACCTTCCTGAATCTCCCCTCTGTCCAGATCCACACCTGAATCAAATGGTGTTTATTCCAGACTAGGCCCAGCCTCTCACCAAATTCTGTTTGAATCGGTTTGTAAATTTCCGAGCAATCCAGTTTTCAAACGGGTAAATAAACAAACCCACATGAAATTCTAGTAGAGGCAAAAATAAAATGAGGTCAGGGGGTAATGACGTAACGAGGCTTATCTCATGTAGATACCGTGTGTCTCGACGCGCACCTGGAGAGATAATCTCGTCGATTATAGTGAGCACATGTGTTTGTGCGCAATTAAGGTTAATTGATAACTGATAGTTTATTTCTATTTCCTTGTAGGCCAAGGATCAACGAATAATATCTCAGTACAATAATAACAATTTGTGACATAATAACAAAATTATGTTCATTTGCAAATATCATAGCCCTTATTCAGTTTGAACAGAAAAACGGACAGACTAGCAGACAGACAGCCAGTCAGACAGACAGACAGACACATACATACACACACACATAAATATACCCACAGAGCTATCAGCAGACGGACAGACAGACAGATAGGTAGACAGACATAGACAGACAGACAGATAGGTAGACAGACATAGACAGACAGACAGATAGATAGACAAACATACCATATATCTTTACATTATCTCTTTCTTGGTGCACTCATCCTTCTCAGCGTCACATCCACACCACATACACGCAAACAGCGCACTCACACACAACAAGTACCTCATCTCACACATCCTCCCTTCCCCCCATGCCAGATCATAACTACCTTCCAGTGCATCTTAGCAAAATACCCTGTTGAAGCAGCTGTGAGAGATTACATTGCAGTGATAAAAGATACACGATGTTCAAAGCTGTTAAAGGACAGAGTGGCTAAAGGACGATGCGTAAAAACGAACCGTGTAATGAAGAAGACTAATATTCTTCAGTGGCCATATGCATTATCCTTTTAATTCAGGTATTGCGTTAACTACGTTAACTACACTACTGTTTTGGGAGTTACGCGGGGTTATCGCGGTGCGTTGCAACGTAAGGATTACGGCCACAGATGAAGGCAGTTGTGGGGCCCCCTGATTATTACACTTTCTGGTTACTTAATGATCCAAGGGAGATTGGGGATATTGAAACAAAACGTCGCCTTCCACACGAAAGGGCATACCCCTGTTTTTCACGTTTTTAAGGAGAGCGATTTACGTCTGATTCGATCATATTGATAGTTAGCTTAAGCCCTTAGGAATTTTATGCTGTATCTTCATTACTATTTGAGCTAGGGATACGCCGTTTCGTGTGAACATAGTTCTGAGATAGCACTACGTACCGGTGATGATAACTCAAAACCATCAAAAAGCGGGATAGGCCCTTTCGTGTGGAAGGCGATCAAAAGGTTGATACGGTATTCGTTATATAATCAAAAACAGTGTTTGTGCACGTTGTACGGGGCAGGTCGGATAGGATTGTCATATATGGGCCATCCCTCGGCATGCAAGGAAAAACGAGATTGCAGATTTGAAAACGACCACTTTTCTCTCTGTGTGTATCTTTCTTCTCCCCCCCCCCCCCCCCCCCCNCCCAAAACACATACAAAAACTTTTTTTTCATATCAGCCCCATCACAATAATCCCGGTTTAGTGTGTTTATTGGTAAGAGTCAGGAGCATGTTGTAGGATGGACCTCATATGGAAACCCTTTTGCAGATCGGATAACTTATCCTTCTGATATTTAAATTTGTTTCCCTAGAAAGGGTGTTAAGTTTCACGTCTCATCCTCCCCCTCTCTCTCTCTCTCTCTCTCCCCTGCCTACCCTGTACTTAGGGTTATAAAGTTGATCCCCTCCCCCTTCTCTCTTTATCTCTCTCTCTCTCTCTCTCTCTCTTTCTCTCTCTCTCTCTCTCTCTCTCTCATTCTCTGCGTCTAGCGTCTGTCAGATTCTTTTGAATACTAGAGACGGAAAAACAGCAGAACGGCAGCTCGTGGGAAGCTTATCCCTTTGAGCTTACAAGTACAAGTAGGAGAATACACCTATTAATTTTGCGAGTAGAAGGAAGTGGTGATTACGCTGATTGCGATAAGGCGGAGTCAGTCGCATCATATACTAACTAAGGACAGTAAATTGTGTTGTACACGATTTGGGCCTTACGGTGGCGGAAAGGCACTGTGGTCAAGAGGGGTCGGACGGAGGAGAGGAATGGAGGGGGAAGGAAGGGGAGAGAGAAAAAGTTAAGCATCCGAGCAGGTTTAATGGCTCCTTGTTTACATTGGCACGCCGTGGTCTGTTTGTTGAGACGAGGCGATATACAGTCTCTAGGAGGGTCAAAATACTTCATCTAGGTGTAGAGTGAGCACTTCAAAACATGCGCCTAGTCTACTGTACACACGCTCTCTGACCTTGTGTTTTAATGCCGACCAGGCACAAAGTTGACGCGGGGNGGGGGGGGGGGGGGGGGGGGGAGGAGCCAACCATCTCGGAAGAGAGCGCAATAATTATGCCTACTCACCACTGGCAGGTTGTCTCAAGAAAAAGGATATTTGGCTTACTTCGACTAGGGTTTAGGCGATTAAGAATCAAAACGATATTATGGTTTGTCTTCAGACCTGTGAGGAAGACTGACTGACTGACTGACTGACTGACTGACTGACTGACTGACTGTTCGCTGGATGGCTGACTTGGAAATGCGGGATTTTGGGGGGGGGGGGGGAGATACAGATTTTAGAATCCATCGCAAGACTTATAAATTTTGAATACGTTCTTTGCCCCTTAAATTTTGAATGCGCTCTTTGCCCTATGAATTTTTAATACGTTCCTTGACCCATCCATTCCTTTCTTCAAAATGCAATAGGTCACAGCGACTAAATGGCCGTAAACGTCATTTTGGGTAGCCACAGGTTGTCTGCACTTATAGGCAATTGAGATACTCTATTTATGTTCAGCGTGAGTTGATTTGTAGCCGCCGTGTTGATCCAGCAGTGAATCTGTTTTGGGAAAGCTGACACCCCTAGAGAGAAAATTATTGAACTGCGAAAACCACATGAGAAGTAAACGCGGTGCTGCTTTCCTCGTTCTGTGGTATGAAGCATGAACAGAATGGATATTTTTTTTTTTTGGTGATGTTTAAACACTTTGGCAGACCTTCAGCATCGTAAATACGACATTACCGGCAGAGGAAACGAGGGCTTTAACAGCGTTACGTTACGCTACGTCTTTGTAGATATGAACAGGTATTTCTGAATTTTTACATGCTTTGATACTCCGGCCTCGTGCTTTTAATATCGAAAATATCGACTCTTTTTAAATTTTGACACACAATTCTAGATAGGCCGGGAAGTCACTGCGAGGTTGTAATACCTCTTCGGTACGCGGGTAGACCTCGTGTTAAAGGTCAGAAAGAGAATGAAATTTAAGAGGGTTTTTTTTTCCCCCAAAATGCAGTGTGAGAAAAAAATGAACAAGTCATGTATTCAAGGATGCTTTTTTTTTTTAATATCACATCATTGAAATCAAAATTGAGCTGGAAATCTGGATTCCTTCAAAAGTTTATAACTCTAAAATGTATCGATGAGTGGAAATGTATGTACGAAGATCAGTTAGTCTTTCATAATTTCATTTTATTTCAAAATCTTTCAGAATAGTCTTATTGTCTCTGTGGCCTTTTGCTAAGACCAGATTTTAATATCTGTACTAGTCAGTATGATATTTGATACATGGCTTATACAGTCACTACGATACGTCACAAGCACTCTAGCAATATCTTTCACTGCCTGTAGCCAAGTATCCATTTACAGACCGGGGGACTGAGGAAATTGTGAATGAAATGCTTTTCCAAGGGAAATTTATAACAAGACGTTTAAACCTTGAGCCCAGCACAGTAACCATTTGGCCTCGCTGCCCTGCACAGCTGTTCTCTACTCTGTTGTTTTGCGTTACTTGAACATACACCGAAAAGATAAGTGTTTTTACCATCAGAATAAGATCGACATGGTATCTAAATTTCAGAGTCTGAGTTTGGGGCACTAATAATAAATATGGAAGTGTGGTCTTGATAACTTTATCGATGTATATTAAAATATATAATCAGTTGATACCACACAGTCAGTAGTTGATTTATGGACACTAAGATAGAAAGAATGAAGAAGGGAGGAGGAATAAAGGAAAAGACCAGCCTGCGTTTAACAAAGACAAACTAAGTATTTGTTCCTCCCAGTGGCGATATAGATATTAGAATGCTTCAGCAGTGTCTTTCTGTGACATTTCCGCTGATTTATTCTTGCCAAAATATTTGCTTTTCAAGCTTTATGGCTCGTCTTAAAATCCTGGTGAATGCTCCCTTCATGTAGCCTTACAATGAATGCTTGTTACAGCAGGCACAGAAATGGCCTTTATCTTATATTGTTTATTTATTATGATACCTGACGTAGCATCAGCTTTATTACAGGTATCGATATCCGTCTCAAAGATTTTTGTAATTGTTATATCGATAAAAATGATCGGGACTACGTTTCCACACTCTTGCCGGTTTGGAACAGATATCGAGAGTGTTGATGAATATCGAGTGTATCGATACTCCGACGCTACATTGCCCGTCAGTGGTTAGTTCTATCAGTTTTTAACCTCCTGTAAGTCGAGAGAAGAGGATTTTGTAGGCCGCAATTCCACACCTACCCGACCATGCTCCGTGGTTGAGTTTTTTCTTTGTATAGAAAAGCTAAAGCTGTTGATGTGCTTTTCTCGTGCCGGCTTCAAAGTCTGAGACAAGTATCACATAAAAGTTGAGTTATGCGTATGTTGGCCTCGTTTATGTTCGCTACGTTTTTACTTTCTTTAACATATTTCGAACTTTTATCCAGTGTTTTTTCCAGCTTGCGCGATTCGCCCCTTAAATTTCACTCCCCCCCCCCCCNCACCCACACACACACACACACACACACACACACACACACACACACACACACATCTAAAGAATAATTGAATACGCGCCGATTTCCCTTTTTCCTGCTTCCAAAATTTGCCTTGCTTGAGAAAAACCTAAAATCCCTCTAAAAATTTACAAATTCCCCAAATCTTTTGGTGATATTCAGTGAGAGAATTTATGCTGTACCTTTTAATGCTTATGATTTATGTATGTTTGTATGCACAAAGGCTTCATTGTATGTAGATTTTTAAACATATAGGTGGTTTGTTTTTTTTTTCCACCCCTGTGAATGCGGACCGTGTCAGTGTTTGATTACATGCATTTTAGCCACTCTCTCATTTTCTCTTCCTTTTCATTCACCTCGAGTTACTCTTCCCACAGTTCACCTAAAACTAAACCATCATTCCCACCCAGTTTACAACCAACCTTGATATGTCCCCCAAACACAACATTGACAAAAGGAACCATTCTCTTCAGATTCACAAAATGTGACAAAATCTCTGTCCCCCTGCAGTACAGCAACATCCTTCCACCATTTCAAGCACAACACGGATATAACTTTAAGCTGATAGCTTACCTTGCACGGTCCCGTAGGGAGCCTTGTATGGACTGATAGTAACCCCTGCCTCATTAGTTCCTCCCACGAATTCGCAGTGGTCC
>JAWQUT010000163.1:251285-259595 GCA_033807755.1 Ellobium chinense
CACTTAAATGTGGCTTCAGTTTTGAGTCGTGTAAACCCTTGCTGTGACCAATGCTATATTATTGAGAATGTTAAATGTTATTTCTCACTGATCTATACGAGTACCCAGTGCTACCTCGTCGATGTCTTTCCAATAAACGCTGAATGAAGAAGTGCGAACTCAAGCACGTCTGGAGGTGTTATAGTAAAGTCTGCCGAGAAATCAACAGGTTGCTTTCCCCCCTAGTGAGGCCAACGAAGACGCGGGCGGGCGGGATGAAAATGCACTGCCTAGCCTTGTCATTAAATCTCGCCGGCTTTTCCCTTTATGATGGTTGCCTGGTCCAACATAAATACATAGACTCAGACTCAAGTCAGCACTGGAGCAGAGCCCAGCAACAGACCGCCGCGTAATATGCTACCCTCAGAATTTTGCGCGTGAGCGCTCACTTGGCCCGGCTCCGCTCACCTTCACATCTTCTTGTGCTCCTTCTCGTACTCTCAGACATTATCATGCTGATAAAACACACCCAAATCTAATTTTTCTCCTTGCACATATATTTCTGATAATTGGTAAATAAAAATAATGATAAATTGGTAATTGGTAAATAAAAAAAAATTGCCAAATATTGGTAAAGCAAGCGTAGCCAAATGTTACTAAAGCATAACCAAATGTTGGTAAAACATAGCTGAATGTTGTTAAAACACAGCATAAATGTTATTAATACACAGCTAAATGTTGGTAAAACACAGCTAAATGTTGGTAAAATACAGCTGAATGTTGGTAAAACACAGCGGAATGTTGGTGAAACATAGCCAAATGCTGGTAAAACGTTACCAAAATGCTGCTAAAACATAGCCAAATGGTTATAGTCTTGAATGCGAGATCGAGTGATTGGGGATTCGATTCGTGCGATGACCATGTTGTAAGTGTCTTTGAAAAGTATTCGTACATTTTTTATTATTTTCCTTCCTCTACCCATCTGTTACTTGCCCATGAGACTCCTCTTATTGAGGAGCGCCTGAAAGAGTTCATAAAGTATAAAGTGGCCTGGCTCACTGCTTAGTAATAAAATGAGGTTTCTTTGCTGGAAACGAGACGTATAAACCTTCTTGTCATCAACATCATAATTATTATTATCACCGTTATGATTTATATTCATGACACTCTATTACACGAGTCTTCACTTTCATCAGGCGAGGTCAGGCGCCTGTACGAGATGTTAAAATTTCGAAATAGCTGCTAGTCCAGGACTAATTGTGAGCAGTATAAAGATTTATTCCAGAATTTACTCATCACCATGTGCCACTTTGAGGGGAACCACCCATCACGTGTTTAATTTTTTCCCTCGTCAATTGTGGTTTTTGCCCAACCGAGGGCGGATTGTTAACGAAGGTTATCACAACTATGGGCTACTTGAATATAGATTACTGGAATAGAGCGCTATTTTAACGAAGTGCCTCTGTAGGAGAGTATTCTGTAACTGTCGATTGCTTTAACAAAAGTACCACTATAACTGTGGGTTGTTTTATCAGAGTACTACCGTTGTTATGGTTACTGTAACAGAGTACTACTGTAACTATAGGCTGCTGTAACAGAGTACCTCTGTAATTATGGGTTACTTTAACCGAGTACTAGTGTAACTATAGGCTATTTTAACAGAGTACCTCTGTAATTATTGGTTACTTTAACAGAGTACTAGTGTAACTACGGATTACTTTAAAGAGTACCAGTGTATCAAGGGGATATTTTCACAAAGCACTGCAAAAGAGTATTACTGTAAATATGGGTTCAGTAATAGTAATATTGCACTGCACTACTGACATTGTGCATTACTTTAAGAAGCACGACGGTAACTATGAATTACTGTAGCAGAAAAGTGCAGTAAGGCAGTGCCACTGTCACTATGAATTACTGTAACAGAAAAGTGCAGTAAGGCAGTACCATTGTAACTATGGATAACTTGAAGAAAGCACCACAGTAACTATGGGTTAGTCAGTAATAGTGCTGCTATCACTAATGATACTCACTATAAGGAAAAACTTAAACATAGTGGATTAATGTGTCAAAGTACTACTGAGCACTACACTGTAAGTATAAGCGCCAGCTGGACAGATCTGCATCGTTAAAGGAGAACTGCCGTAACAGAGGGTCATATTATAGTACAGTATTTTATGTAATATCCACTGATGGCCTTCAACAAAAGAACTGGTCATTCACCCGGGGTGAAAAGCAGTGTCAGCAGTTATGGGTTTGTGTCTGTCAGTGTTCCCATTGTCCATGATTTCACACTTTGTGACACGAATAATCTGGCGTTCAGTTCTCATGCCGTCTTAGTGGTGGGCTGATATCTGATTTTTTTTTTAAAATATCGCGATACTCAGCTTCACACTTTAAGTATCGAAAGTAACGAATTTATTTCGATTCCAATACATAGTTCTAGAGGGCATTCGATACTTTTTCTATATTTTTACGATACTCTGATACCGTTTCGATACTTTCGATATATTTTCGATACTTTTGATATCTTTTTATATCGCTGGGCTAAGAAAATCGAACGCAGATTGGTACTGAGAATCAATTAATTTCGATATTTCCAGTACCATTTGATTCCGCTATGCTTTGTACTGAGAATCAAAACTGGATCGAAATTAATTTCGATACTTTCGATAACGCTCAGTGATTTTGCACCGAAGGAATCGATAGCTGGGTTGGTTCTGTGAAACAGATCAGGTTCAAAATCTGCCAATGCCATCCTGAAGGCTCTTTGTCTCTGTGGGCTTTTTACACCTAGCATATTATTACTGAGTGTGACTGACGATCGGATAGGGGTCAGAATTACTTTCGTTGCTTTTTGTACTAGATAGGTCACTGTGCGGGCTTAAACAAGGCGAGGCATAAAATAGGACAATATTTCAAAGATTTTTTTCTGTTTTTTTAGTGGGTGGAGGGGAGTGAACCCCGTCGGGTCATACAAAATGTCACGGCTTAAATCGAATGTATCGAAATTGTATCGAAACTCTAGAGCATGATTTCAATACTGAGTCAAACTTCGTAGGTATCGAAAGTATAGATTTTAAGGAACGATATTGCCCACAACTTCTGTGTCTCCTCTTTATCCTCTTTTTACTTCTTCTTCATCCATAACTAGTGATACTCCAGTGCGTTTCCTGTCCCTACTCTAAACAGTGGCTACGTATTGGTATACACATTCTCTGTGTCCTTGAAAAAAAACAAAACTCAGTCTTCTTCAGGGGCGGATTTCGGGTCTTTGGAGTTTAATTTTAAAAGACCGTTTATCCCACTGTTTTGACGTGGATATAATATGATCTTTTTAATAAAACACTGCAGACGGGGCCTTGGTACAAGAGGGGTATGGGACCTTCCTTTGTATCATAATTCAGCCACGCTTGAAGCAAACTGTGATCTAGCAGCTGATTTAGCAGTAGAAATGAACATTCGTCCAGCTTCTTTCCATCCTGCTTCTTATCCTCCCTCCTCAAGCCCTACTTCTCTACATAAAAGTAGTTCTCGTTCTGATACAATTGCCTAGGATCTAATCACGTGCCCATCGTGCCCATGGCTAAATCCGCCACTGGTCCTCTTATGCTCGTTCCTCACTCGTTGCCCTTACCTTATGCCGTACCCATGTCTCAACGGGTATGGCTGCACTCGTTTGGGTTTCACGCTCTCCACCGGTGTTTGTGCATCCGTTTTGTGTAAACACAGAGCCCATAGATTTGGCTTCAGATTTTACGTGTTGTGGACACTTAACTTGATTCAGTACGACCATAACATAAGCAACGACATAATAATATACTTTTCTATCTTGTGAAGGTGCAAGTTCCGAAGACATCGCTAGTGCTAAGGGTCATGTGGATGCATGAGTTGTTGGTAGAATCACTACTGATTCTAAATTACTGTTGCTGCGTGCAGCAGTGGTAGGAGGGCACCCAATAATGTAAGTTTGGAATCCGCTGTTTTCGCCAGTGCCCCACGGACCTGAGCTTTAGCAGTGTTCAAGGGTATAGGGCCCAGTGGCCGTATGCATAATCCCTCCGTTAGTTAACGCACTGGGTCACCACAAGTAACTCACAGAACTTTAGTAGAGTTCACTCGGGTTTACGCAATACGTTAACTAACGTATGGGTTATGCATACGGCCACAGGAGGCTCAAATTCTTTGTTACACCTCCCTATTTTTGGCCCATTCTGTATTCTTCCTCCACCAGGTATCCTTTAGCCATTTGCGACTATAAGTTATGTTAAGGTATAAGGTTGAATTCTTCAAGTTAGATCATTATATTCGAATTTTTATATCGATTTCTTTAGGATTATAGAGCGGTTCTGATGACAGTGAAGTGTATAAGCTCTGAAACTTAGGGATTAACGAGATGCATACGGCACTTCACCGAATTGCTGCCGAATCCGCAACTCAGACAAATTTCGTTGACAGTGAACGAAAACACTCTCGCATAGAGTTTTTAAAGGCGTGGGGCCAGGGTTAGGTATAGGTTTAGTAGGACTAAGGTTAAGTAAAGAGAGAATAAGTTGTCCTTATTTAGGAAGTCTGTTATGTTTGCTTTCTCTTTTCTAATCATGCCTCTAACTCTAAATTAAGCTCGGAGGGTGGGGGAAGGGGGTTGTGAATGGGAGGAGAAGCGTCCTTCAACACTGCGCATGAAAAAAGTGGAGCACTCGGATGTACGCGGTGATAGTGTCAGACACTTAGGTATGCTTTGAGTTTTTAGGTTTATGCATGATTTAAGGGCAGTAGCATTGGACTTTCCCAATAGCCTATGCTGATGGCTGGAGGCAGGAGTCGAACGCTGTAAGTGCAGCAAATTTTGTAAACAGAGTCGAGAAGCTGACATACTCCCGAATTTACTCATGCTGATTGGCGGAATGGAAAGAGTGCCGTGTGCAAATGCAACCCTCTTTCATGGCTGTTGATGCCACTAAACCCGTTCAACTCTATGCCCTTTCTTCTCGAAAAATCTCTGTCTCAATTTTCTCATTTGTGTGGAATACTAATGTCAACAAGGACGAAATGAAAGTGAATACGAGGGAACGCCAAAGTTTATCAGCGAGAATATCACTTCATAAACATCTTCGCCATCATTTGCTTGAAAAAATCTCCGTGATAAACGTGAAACTGTTTTTGAAGTTAGTTCCGTGCTGTCTAAAGATGCCTGATACATCAGCTAAACGAGACGCAGTTCCCCTTGGATCTTTTGAAACTGCATACTGTGAGCAAAATCCGTCCCTTGATGTTATCTCTCATTAACGTTTTATTTGTGTTGCGGGCTGCACATTTCACAATAACCGGAATCTGAACGCAGGGAAAAAATAATTGCTTTGCTGAAAGGGGTGGGAGGGAAATTGAGGAGGAGACGAGAGTGTGGTGGAGGAGGAGGAGAAAAGAAAGAAAAAAGAACGTGCGCGTAAGAAAGATGGTGAGGGCGTGTGTTTATTTATGTATCTGCCCTGGTGTATTGTCTTTGAAGAACGTTATTGCTAAGACAGGGGGCTGTGTACACTCATGTCATGTGGGGTTCTTGGGTGTGGTGAATGGGGTAGAAGGGAGAGGATTGAAAGAAGAACGCATCGTGATCTCCGGTTCTTGCCAGAGTTGCGCAGTTAACGTAAACGGAAAGTGGCTGTATTGCTGCAAGTGTTGTCCATTTGCTAAATGATAACATAGACGTCTCAGTGCCACACTTTTAGCTCTTATGTAGTTGGCGGCTTTTAATAGGAACACATGGGGAGCATAAAAAAAAGTTGCAATTAAAGGGAATTTGGATTATTCAGTTTCTTGTATGAAGAAAATGCAGTATTGTGTTGTCCTGAAGAAAATTTGGAATCAAGTGGAACTCGAACATATTAGGTCAGCGTGAATATTTCGTGTCGACTTTAACTGGGTTGAATAGATTTACATTAGATACCACTTAATTGCAAATCCAGGTCAATATGAGTTATTCTGATTATCAGTTCACTTTAATAGCAAAAAAAAACAAGTACAAACTTATGTTGCTTGAAATATTTTGTCTTTAAACAGGAGGTGCGATTATGCAGAGCCGACTGTATTGTTATAATTGTGCATGCTATGCATTGAGGTGTTGAGAGATTTAATACAGGAAAGCTTTCAAGTCTTTGAGATAATTGTGGAAAATGCCTCATCATACCTAATGACCTGAGTGCATTGTGCATCTTTGCACAATGAATCACACATTTCTTCTTCCGTGGCCCTCAGCAGTCGAAGACCACCGGGTGAGCAGGAATAGCTCCTGAATAAAACTATTTACATTGTTCTTATTGCGCCTAGGGGTGTGGTTTTGATTTCCACTTCCCTAGAGACCCTGGGGCCTAGGTAGAATTTAAAGCCCTTCATGCCCCCCCTCTCTTTTTTCATATTATCCTTGAGCTTCAAGGAAGACAAATTGATTGGTGATTAAAAGGGGCAAAATACAGGTCAGTAATACTTAGGACCTTAGCAGATATGCTTGACCTGGTCGTTTTTCTCCCGATACAGGAGATTGGGAAGCAAGTAGCTGGTAGTCAGTAATAGTTGATCAATGACGTTGACGGTGAGGCGACTAGCCTCTGTGGTGTAGTGGTTGTATACTCGAAAACTGAAGAGCCTGTGTGCAGTTGCAGTTAGAAATAACAGCAATCTGCATCCTTGGGTGAAATTTTCCCGTTTTATCTCTTCAGAATTGATGTTTTACATAATTTATAAAAATCCTAATTAACACTTTCTGAAAAAAATGTTTCTCTAAAGTTTTAAAATCTCTTATGACCTCACATTTCCATATGCAGTAGTGAGTTCAAATCCTTGACAGATATCACCATTGCCATAGCAATGGTCACAAAATAGGTATCGCGTGTCCGAGATCCCACTCATTTCATCAACATTTCAACGGAGACATAATGGACTAGAATTTAGGGACAATGACGGGGACTTCAGGGTAAGTTACCAAAATTTTGTTTGCTGTAGGGTATGATCAAAGGGGGTTAGGATATGATACCACGAGGACTAAGCCCTTTGATCTGGTCAGAGCCATGTAATGACGGGGGTGGTNTCACAAAATAGGTATCGCGTGTACGAGATCCCACTCATTTCATCAACATTTCAACGGAGACATAATGGACTAGAATTTAGGGACAATGACGGGGACTTCAGGGTAAGTTACCAAAATTTTGTTTGCTGTAGGGTATGATCAAAGGGGGTTAGGATATGATACCACGAGGACTAAGCCCTTTGATCTGGTCTGAGCCATGTAATGACGGGGGTGGTGGAACTGAAGCTTTAGTCTTATTTCAGTAGTAGACCCATTGAAATTTGTTATAAACGTAATGCTAAAAAAAGGAAGAAAGAAAGAAAGAAAGAAAGAAAGAAAGAAAGAAAGAAAGAAAGAAAGAAAAGAAAAAGAAAATGTTAAGGACGATTGGAGATGAGTAAAGTGTGTAGGAGCCTGAGCAGACTCATCCTTGGAGACAATCCTGTATCTTAATCCGCCGTTCCTGCATCTGGTGATTCATTAAACAACGGGGACTACAGGTCGGTGGAATCTGAAAGAGCTACTTAAGATGGATCCTGAACATGTGTGGATTTAATTGTTCGAATTGCATAGAAGCTGCTATGTAGACAAGGCAAGGCAAGGCAAGGCAAGGCATGGCATGGCAAGGCAAGGCAAGGCAGGGCAGGGCAGGGCAGGGCAGGGCAGGGCAGGGCAGGGCAGGGCCACCACTAGCTGCAAGATTTTGCGTCGTCATGATGCGTATCTCTTTCTCATCCACGCCTCGGCAACTTTGAACTTCATATGAGGTGTAAAAGCACATAGCCATTAATACATGACATCTTTAGGCTGCACTGACTGCAGGCCTGACCAGAAGGCTGTTATTATGCTGGGTCACTAGATCAGACGTCCTCAAGATTCATTACTTTAACTTCCCTGTACAATGCAAGTCATCAAATTTCTGTTCATGATATGCCCGTTTGCATCCTATCACCTTTAACTCTTGTAACGCTACGCCTCAAACATGGCAAGAGGGATTCAGCTGATTACGTCACATCCGATGGAGTCATCGCTGGATCTGATTCCCCCTGACCCCTTTGATTTTGATGTCACACGACCTAGTTCGGCCTGAGCTTCACTAGATTTAGTGGATAGTTATTAGAATTTGAGTGACTAAATCCGACTCCAGCGTCACCAGGGTTAAGACTTCATATGTCGTTTATCAAGACTTCTTTACACTCCTGACTCGGCAATGAACTGTTATCATTGTGTTCAAGCCATGCCTTCCCCCACATCAGCAGCCCTCCCCCCTC
>JAWQUT010000163.1:270273-422043 GCA_033807755.1 Ellobium chinense
CCCACCAAAAATCATCCTATTTGCCCGTCTCTTTTAGCTCCATTGTGGTACTCCCTTCAAACTCCCCCTTACTTCAAACATTTCTTCTAACTCGTCCCCTTCTTCTATATTTCTCCATCGTACCTCTTTTTCTGCATCCCCGTGTCATCTTTTCCATACTTCTATCATTTACCGTAATTCTCCTGTTCTTCTGTTATGTTCCATGTTGTTTATCTGTCACCATCATGTCTCACATTACTCTCTTCTTGGCTCTTCTTGGATTATTTTTCTTTCATATCATCTGTGTTGACGTACCAGGTCGTATACCACAAATTTGTTAAGTTGGTATCATCTTTTGTAGAATTTTAAGATGTTTCTAATAACAGTGCAACAGCTTAAATATTTAAAGATATGAGGAATTGGGTGTCTTTATGTTAACCATAAAGATGGCATGCAATCTTGCTTTTCTCCAAACTTCATTTTTGTGGAATATGACAGTCGTATGTGTCAACTCAGCATGATATCACTCTCTCGGCCTTATCAGTCATTACCCCCCCCCCCCCCCCCCCCCCCCCNCACTCCTTTCATGATACCCTTGCAAAAACGTCTTTTTTACTTTGTATCTGCAACAGCTGTTAATTTCCTCTGTCTCAGGCAACTGTTGACTCCCTTCCTGTCCTCTCTTGGAATTCTCTGTTCTGTGTACCCCTGTGTCTCATCGCCCCTGTCTCTTCCAGGCTACCCTTTCATCATCACCGTGAAGACTGGAGATAAGTCTCACGCTGGCACTGATGCCAGAGTCTACATCATCATGTACGGGGGAGAGAAGGGATCGGAAACCAGTGGGAAAATCTGGCTGGACACTGGCAGTTTCAAGCGTAACCAGACAGAAATCTTCAACGTGGACGTAGCCAAGGTCATCAGCCCACTGTCCAAGGTGGAGATTGGTCATGACAACAGTGGCGCTGCTGCTGGATGGTTTCTGGAGAATGTCATTGTAAGTGGAAAAAAATGTTTGAATTGGATGATAGAACTGATGGTAGATGGAATACCACTGGTTTCACTTTTTCGCAGCTCCTTGAAACCATGAAAAATGTTGCTATCAAAGGAGCTGTGATTTTCCTGTAATTGATAGAGCATTCGATTATCTGAAAAGTGTTGTGACTAAGCAGATTGCAATTAAGTGGAACTGATTGTATATTTTATACAAGGTTTCTGTCCCAAATTTTCAGTGTTGTGTGCAATTTGTGGGAAGGGTTTAACATACAAAATAAAATGGTGGATTATCATTCATTATCTAATGTGTATCCTCCAGTGCACTTGCCCTATTGCCTACATTTAAGCGTAGAGCACAATTTCATGTTAAATGACTGTTCTGTGAAAGCCCCATATCTTATAACTTTATTGAACAGCTGAAGGGAGTAGTGAGATTGTGAACACAATGATAAAGATATGTTGATACTGTGGCACACTCAGTCAGTGCATCTTATGTGTACAGGGTGCACAGTTTAGTAGTACATGATGTGAGCAGTGGCTTATGAAGATGTCTCAAAATTTGTTTCAGTTTCATAGTGTTCAGAGAAGGCATGACAATTCTTGACACCAAGTAATCTTATCATTTATTCCTGCTGCCCAGGTGTACAGCCCAACCACAGGCATTGAGCAGTATTTCCCATGTAACAAGTGGTTGGCTACAGATGAAGGAGATGGTTTGATACAGAGGACCTTGTATGAACAGAAGGCCATGAGGAAAAAGAAGGAAAAACGTAAGTGGTTTTTAACTTCAGTACTGTTTCCCAACTGGGCCAGGATGCTACTTGATGAGGCATATTTTCACCATCTTCAAAAGGGCACATTCTGAACCCGTAATGAGATGTTTATATAGAGAGGAAAACAGGCATGACTCAACGCGTTACTAGTATGACATAAGGGCATAAGGGCTCTCATCCTCTGTGTTATTCAACAGATATAAAGTTTGCCTTAGGGCTAGATTGTAACTCATGTGTTTCATTATAGAGGCCAAAATGCACCCAGCCCTACAGAAGACTATGAAGTAAACCGAAATGGAATAGAATGGCCTAATCATTTTTTTGAAAATCTTTTGACACTGTTGAGTTGGAGATGACACACAGTATTTTTATAAGTTAACACTCTTGTATTTAAAACTTTTTTTGTATTCTCATGAACAGAGGTCAGCTGGCAAGCATGGGTGTTCACCAGTGATATCCAGCATGCAGGCACCGATGCCAATGTTCACATCCAGATATATGGTGACAAGGGCAAGTCAGATGACATTCTGCTGGACAACAAGGGAGATAACTTCGAGAAAGGTCACATGGACACGTTTCGCTTCAACACTGTGGATGTGGGTAAACCCTACAAGATCCGAGTCTGGCATGACAACTCTGGGACATTTGCTGGCTGGCATCTGGACAAGGTGAGAGGTTTAGGCATAAGTTGTCAGAAGGGTGGGGGAGGAGGACAAATAGCTGACCATTGGCATAATTATAAGTAGATAAGAGTGTTCATTTGGTTGGGTATGTTGGGTATGTCCATATCTGACATTGTCTTCTCATTTAACCACAGATATGATGATGTTAGTTGTTTCACAGTCTTTGTTGGTAGAATTGGGGTTGGGAAGTGAATCCAGTCTTACAAGCACAGTCAAGGATAGTAGGGGAATTGGAAATATACTGTTGCATTAGTAACACTTAGTCTCTTCATTTCCCACTGCAGGTATTAAGTTCATAATTGCTTTATTCAAAATTGGGCCAGAGCTTAACCAGAGCACACCAGGCTACTCCATCTCAATGTATGAGACCAGTAAACATTTTTCAAATTGAAATTTTGTGTTGTTTTCAGATTGAACTGGAGAGTAAAGAGGGGAAAGAGAGGTACGCCTTTAATTGTGGGCGCTGGCTGGCAGAAGATGAAGATGACAAGGAAATTGTGAGGGAGATTCCAGCCCAGGCTCCTAGTATCAAGAAACCTCTGCCATGTGAGTCAAAGTTTAGTCTCTTTCTCAGAGTTCTGTTTGTTCATGGAACAGTGAGGCTGAAGGCTTACAGCATTGAAGTCTTTAAGTTATGGATTCAACTCCCATCATGGTCATGTTATAATTACCTTGGGGAAATCATTTCATTTACATTTTCCTCAGTCTATTCCTTTGTCAGATGGGTATGTGGCTATTGGCAGTGAAAGATATTGCCAGAATGCTAGTGATCAGCACCTGTAAATGGCATTGGCATTGGGGAATTCATAAGGTGAAGTCCCATGAGCCAGTACTGACCTGGATTCAAAACACATAAATGTGTTTTTTGGTGGTGTTTTTTTTTTGTTTTAGAGCATTAGCCCTGTTCATCAGTCTGGGGCCATCTTGGTTACATTTTCACTGCAGTATGATTCTATTCCCTTTTTACAGTTTTTTCTTTCTCTAGGGACCGTAAAACTTGAAACATTCTGCTCTCAGAAAATTTTTCCTATCATTTCCTTCTTTTATGTGCCTGTATGTACTCAAAGGAATTTCTGAAAGTGGTTTAGTAAGATATGATGTTGGTATTACTTTTATATTCACTGGTGGAAAAGAACTGAAACTTTGCAGTTTTACAGAAAATAAGATTCATTCAGCTAACAGGACTTGAGCATTGTAAATCAATGGAAATCTATGGCTGCACTAAGAACAATTAAGAAATAATGACAATAGATTTGTTGAAAAGTCATTGATATTGAGTGGCTCAATAACATTTGCATGCAAGTTATATGTCAATGTAGTCAAAGGATGTCCTATAAATCATTACTTACAGTGTTTGTCTTTGTCTACAGTGGTGCATTATACTGTGCAAGTATACACAGGCAAGAAATCGTATGCAGGTACAGATGCGAATGTGTACATCAACATCTTTGGTGCTCTGGGGGACACAGGAAAACGGTTCCTCAAATACTCCAAGACAAACAAGAACAAGTTTGAGAAGGGAAAGGTAGGGAAGGTTATTGTTTCAATATTATGAGCTCATAAGTGCTTTTCTATGAGGGTATATAATATTTAGATATCATGTTGCATAAATAATAATAACAAACATTCAATGAATTATTTAGATATCATCATAACTAAATAATGAAACAATCCTGTAACTTATTAATTATTACGGTATGTAATCTAAATACTACATGTCAGTCTTGGAATTATTTAACTGTAACATTACATTTTATTTCATTTTACTTTGAAGAAAAAGCAAGTTTGATGTGTAAATCGAGGATATCTCAGGGAAGTAATGCAGCAAGTATGGTAGTTGAGGTGTATCAGTGAACATGTCGGCTAAGTAACATTGTATTTTCACTGAGTGTAAGACAAAAACATTCTGGGAATATTATCTCTCAACAGTGCCCTCATTTCGTTATCAGCATAACATTATTAAATATATTTCATCTTAAAATGTCAATAGTCTAGTTTTATGCGGACAATGGGAAGCATTACACTTGGTGGACAAAGGGGTGCATCCAGTGATCTTTAAGTTGAGAACTGGCCATAGCAAACTTCAGCAAAACTTCCACAAAAAAAAATTAAGATTTGAGATATTGAGACATTTTCTTGTGGAAATGTGTCAGAGTATGCAAAAACGCATCTCTCAGCACTGCTTCACATATGACCAAAAGAGGGAAAAGTCATTGGTCCCCCCATGGGCTCTGCACTGCATTCAAAGCTGTGAGGGATAGCAGAGGACCTGAAATGCACAGCATCAATTATATAAGCCGCTGGCTTTCTGACTTTGCAGAAAAAAAGAAGGAAATTTCAGGGGTTTCTGATCTTGTTTTTCCGTTGTCCCCTTCACAGATGGACGAGTTTGACATTGAGGCTGTGACCCTGCACAAGCTGACCAAGATTAGAATAGGGCATGATGGGAAGGGAGCTGGGGCTGGCTGGTTTCTGGACAAGGTGGTGGTCATTCCGCAAGGTGAGAAGAGCAAGCAAGGGGAGATCACTTTCAACTGTAACCGCTGGCTGGCAGAGGATGAAGATGATGGACTCATAGAGAGGGAGATAACTGCAAGTGGCGCTCAGATGTTGAGTAGTAAGTTCTTTTTTCATTGGTTGATGGGGCATCTTTACACAAAGAACAGATACTTTAGGGTGTGATCTTCTGACATTCCCCTGGGTAGCACTGAATCAACAAACAGGCACAAGGTATCAGCTGAACTTAATAACAGTGCTAAACAAGCTGAAGAAAGTAAGAAAAGAAACAATATTTAATTGTTGGCCTCCAAATGCCTGAATTTATACAGATTGTTCTGTCTCTAAAAAATGTAATAATTTGAACAGTTATTTGAATGACATTTCTTGGAACTGATCATTAAACAGAACCTCTGAAGGTATGCAGTCAAGCACTCTAGCAATGAACTGGAGTTTGTGTCCCAAGCTACATTGACAATTTGTGTTGGGATGGTTGAGATTTTGTATTGGATAGGGTCAGTTCCATAATCTCATTTTATTGCATATTTAATTGAATGGTGTCATAGGTTTTCCTGAATGAAAACCCTGTTTCTTATCTCCCCAGCCACCACATACAACGTGTCAGTGAAGACGGGAAATGAGAGCGGGGCAGGAACTGATGCTAATGTCTTCTTGAAAATTTTTGGCACCAAGGGTGACACAGAGAAAATGCAACTGCGGCAGTCAGAAAATGCCTGGAACAAGTTTGAGAGGGGCAGAACAGATCTGTTCAAACTGGAAGCCACAGATATTGGAAAGGTGAGAGATGAGGATAATCATCACATGATTATTTGTTTGCCAGGCATGTTTGCCCACATCATAGACAGGATATTCTCTTATTCAAAAGCTAGGCATAAGAAAATCTTCAGAGGAAGAAGTCCATTACAAATGGCAAACGTTTATAAAATCAACAACACTAATTAGCACTGTTAATCTCCCAGGTTAGCTGGACATAAATTGGTTTAGGAAAATTGATTATTACTTCGTGTAATTGTGATATGTCTATTAGCACCTTGCTTTAGTCTAATGGCACTACAGAAAAACCTTAAGATCTCGAATTCCAGGGGGGCCAGCTTGAAAACTCAAGATTGTGAAGCATTCTGGATCATGAGGGAAAATCATTACAAACATATTATAAGACTCTGGACTTGAACATTGCAATGAGATAGCAGGGACTTAAGGTCTAGAGTTTCAGCTGTATTTTGCATGAGATTTTGTTTCATGGTGATATTATTTACATGAGAATATCTGAAAGGGCTACTTTCTTCTTCTTTCATGAATCAGATCAAGAAGATCAAAATTGGCCATGACAATAGCAAACCTGGAGCAGCCTGGTTGCTAGATGAAGTTCGCATTGATGTGCCATCTAAGGGAGAGCACTACACTTTCTCCTGCCACCAGTGGTTGTCTGAGAAGATGGGAGACAAAAAGATAGAGGTGGAACTGGAGCCATCTGTCACACAGGAGATTGAGAAAAGTGGGTCACATGTTACATGTCACATGGTTGTTAAGGGGAAGAAGAGTGGTAGGTGCATATTCAAGGGTTAGAGAAGAGAAGGGAAAGAGAAAGGAGAAGAAGGGGGAGCCAGAAGGTAGGGTAATAAGAGATAAGTAGAGATCAGAACTTACATAAACAGTCAGTGAAATATTTTGAGGATGGGGGAGTGGAAAGGAAAAAGGGGATGGGGGCTACTTTTACTTCACCCTTGGGCATGATTATCCTTGTCCCATCACAGTATGTACAGTTTTGTAAAATTACTTGCTTTGAAGTTCTCTTTATACTTTATATGTGCTTTCTTGTTTTCAGCCATCCCATATGAAATCACTGTGTGGACAGGCACAATGAGAGGTGCAGGCACTGACTCCAATGTCTTTATCCAAATGTATGGGAAAGATGGGAAAACACAGGAAATACCCCTGGGCAATAAGACCGATAACTTTGAAAAGGGTCAAATGGACAAGTTTAAGGTCAGTTCAAATTGAGCAATTATGTAGTGATTTGTAGTAAGTAAAACAGACTTATTTACTTGCTGATGGAAACACAGAAAAATGGCTGATGAAGGAAGTGGATGCATGAGATGTATTATTGCACAGTAGTTATAATGATCATGGACAGTTTGCACTGAGTATGTGTGTATGTATGTCTGTGTGAGAATATAATTATGCTTTAATGTACAGTGTCATTTGGAAGCTATTAAGCATACGGAAGTCAATTTTCCACTCAACTTCTTATGGAAGCATAATGGGCAAAACCATAATATATTCATTATTGGGTAATGTTATCGAGTCATATGTGTGGCAATGAAGCAGTTTTAAATTCCATTGTCATTACACTTCTCTTTTTGAAGCCTAACACAGTCTGTATTTAATTGTTCCCAGATTGAAGCACCTGATGTAGGACGTCTGCAGAAAGTTCGTGTTGGTCATGATGGAACAGGCATGTTCTCAGGCTGGTTCTTGGAAAAGGTGAGTCCAGGTTGTCCTTGGAAAAGGTGAGTCCAGGTTGTCCTTGGTGTTTGTCGTTAGTATTGAAGGGAGTGATAAGATACCTCAGGTGGACAGTACTGAAGAAGCACCCAAATTGAGTTAGAAGCTCAGATAAACACTAAGACAGGTAGGGGTGTTGTGGCAATAAGAAATTCAAATCACAAAAGCAATTAAGTCGGGTAGAATCTAAAAGTCTTAGGAATAGGTAAGTATTCTGAGCCAGAAACATTCTGGATCAAAGCTTGTGTTCATAAAATGTGATAGATTTGCCCTGTATGGAACACTTGACTCCGCACTATTGCAAGTAACTTAAACGTATGTTCTTCTCAGTGATAACAATTTTCAATTGGAAAACAAAGTATTTTTTATACAAACTGCATTTCCAAATGCCCACCATGCATAAGTGCACATTTTAATTTGAAAGAATGCTTTGTCATCAATTTATGATGTTTAAAGTTGCGTTCCACATAAATGAAGTTGAGAGAATTAATGCAGCCTTTATATTGATATGCAAAGGCCTTATTCCTCCTAAAATTGTTATGCTGTTAATGTTTCTGCAAGAGTATTGACAACTATTTATTCTCCCATATCCTCAGATGTTAATACAGAGGCAACCACCCCCAAAGAAGAGAGAGAAACGAAGGATGTCAGAGCAAGAGCGACGCAAGTCCATCCTGGCAATGCACCGTTCTGATGAAGACTCAGACTCAAGTAGCCCAACTCCATCACCTGGTCGGGCACGCCGGAGCAGCCACTTCAAGGGATCACGGTAACACAGTTTAGTCTTGGAGACATACAATTTGGAGAGGGGAGAAAGGGAAATGAGAAAAGGGGATGCATTCTGAATCTCCAGTGTTTGCTACAAAATACAGACAGCACCTATACTAACTAGCCTGTTATCAGAAGGACAAAATCAATTGCATATGCCCTAACAAATTAGAGCCCTTTAATTTTATACAGTTCTTCACTTAATTTTTAGACATTTCTTCACTAAATCTAGACTTTTCAGCCATGCAGACACAAAGCCTTAATTTACTTTGTTGATAAAGAGTGTAGGAAACTGTTGCAGATACATCATTGTAGTCCATTGAGTTAGGATCTCTGGAGCTCACCTTTAACCACATCTTTATTAAGTCCATGCTGGCACCTCCTGGAAATCTTGGAACTTCTTGCAGTAACTTTACACTTCCTGACAAGTGAACCTGCAGACAACACATATCATTTTTGTTTTATTCACTGTTCAGATCCAGACTGGATGCAGTGTTGGAAGAGGAAGAGGAGGAGGCTGAGCCTGAAACAGAGGATTACTGGTTCTTTGTCAACCAGTGGTTCGCCAAGGGTGAGGGTGACAAGCTAACGGTCAGAGAGCTCATCCCCACAGACAAAAATGGGCGTCCTCTCAAGGGAGCTTTGGAAGGTTAGTTTGTCAAGTGATGAAGCAAAATTCAACTATCTTAGCTTGATTAGCTCTTCTCATCCTGCTATCAGTGCATATGCAATGTTCTTGTGCAATGAGCTGCAGATCAGCAGTGCAGTTGATGCCACCTAATCACTATTCTAAAAGAGCATGAAAAAACATTTCTGTTGAATGGTATGTGCCATTACGCAAATTGAGATTAGGTTGAATCAATTGTTTGTTGAATCCTGCAGTATTTTTTTTCCCTCCCTCTTGCCTTAAAACCATCTGTTGCCCATATTTTATTCTACTTCCATTAATATCCCAAACGTTTTCTTTACAGTCATTCGTATATTTTCTATTTTTCTCTACAGTTATCTTGATTCCCTATTATTGTTATGAAAAATTCGCTGATTTTTTTTTTTTTGATGTGAAGGTAAATTTAGGAATTATATTTTTTATTGTTAAAAAACCAGCAAATTGCGTGAACATCTCCTAGTCCTGTGTATCTGTATCTTCTACGGCAGTTATTATCAATATTCTTACATTACTTTATCTTTTACTGCACAGTCTATAATGGGAGTGAACTTGTTTTTTTTCCTCTTGAGATCTTGAATGGCTTTTTGCATTGAAAGTTTGCAGTGTTTTAAGGAAGATATTATTTTCATTGCAATTCAGAAAAGTTTTGTCAAAAGTCATGTCAGAGATTATTTTGCCTTCATATACTAATGAAGTCCTTTAGTAAAGATGAATATGCTTACATAATGATTTACTGTGAACTCAAACATATTTTCTTTCAATACTAGAGAGCTGCTGAAACTTATGGTGTCATTAAGAATGTGAGTTGAATGTGGCACTTTAAATTAAATGGAAGAACTCACAAAAGAAAAAGGAAGTTAGCTGTATACTCAGGGATAGAATGTTCAATGCATGAAGCTTAGCTTCCTGATATTTTGCAAGTTAGGACCTCTGCAAGATTTTTGAATCTGATAGTAAACTACTCTACATCTACGTGAAATTCAGATAATGTTTTTGTCATTTTCTACTCCAGAATGATTCTCGTTGCTACCTTTCCATTACTGCAGTCACTTTCATGATACTTTGCATAAAACTTTTGAATTTCATCCATGTCTTAGGACAAAGACAATTCTGGTAACCGTTAAATGGTGTCCTTCTCCCTAGTCTGCCTCCAGTTGAACTGGTTCTAGTCTCTTAAACTGTTCAGGAACTGCACATGACAAAATATTAATATTTCTAGAAGCTATACTGAAAGCAGTATGTGGATGTCACGTCATGTTTCTGTTTCTGAAATGCGCTTGCAGGTCCAAGTCAGATATGACTTTGAAGTTGTATTTGTATGCCAATATTATTTTTTTTTATATGAAATCACTGTTGTGGAAACTGTCAAGAGAAAGCATGATGAAAAGATCTGCTTATGATTGTGACATATTACGTTTGTCCCTGTGCATTGACAGAAGAGTCTGAAGAAGGCAGTAAGTATGGGCATTGTGCATGCTTCCCACAGGCTTGTATCTCTCACTCACACCCTGATAGTATTGGCATGCACATGGCAGTCAGGGTGAGGGAGCTGCATGTAGGTTGGTAGGGCTGTTAGTGCAGGCTGCTTGTCGGGAGCATTGGTGTACCCTGCTCTCCTCCTTCACTCCCTCTCCGCAGTCTCCAACTCCCCTAATTTCCAATTACACTGCCACTCATAAGATGACACTGAAGTGGACATCATCCACAACTCAAGCTTGATACTTAAGTCATGATTTTCTAGAGCCTCCCTCTCTCTCAACAGATGGATAAACTCAGTCTCTCTTCGTCTGTTCTCTCAACCCTTGGCAAACCTGACTGTCTTTCTTCTGCTTCTTTCTTTTGCTTCATTCTTTCTATTTCCTGCAGTACAACTTTATTTTCACTTGCTTTTTCTGTTTGTCTTCTCTAACTTGACATTCTGTCTTCTTTGACTGCCCATGTACACTGTGAATTCATCAGATCAACGCTTAAGTTGCGAGATCGAACTCTTGACGTATGACTCTAGATTTTGTACTATAAATGTACCATAAGCTGTTCAATAAACTTGTTAAACTTGTTGTAATTTTAACTTAGTAATGAATTTAGTAAGTTTTAATTATTGAATGAACTCTATTTTCTGTCTCTCGTTGTACAAACTAGTTAAAGCCTTCGCTCCCTCTCCCCCNCCCAAATCCCCTCACACACAGACAGAAAGATAAAAATACAGTGCTCCAACATTAGATGCTCACTAGATACATTAGAATGGGCATGGCACCTGAGTATAACTTGTACAGTGTGGTAAACAGATCTGTCTCAGTTGTATAGGGCATAGGCGGGTTAATGATGAGACTAGAATTTATACGCATTAGATCAGTTCATCACATGTAGGATATTCCTGTCACAAGAAGATGTCTTAAAGTTATGGAAAACAGTGTATTATTATCCTCAGTGCAGTCATTTGAAACTCATGCCTTTCTTACCTCATTATCTTCATGAGTGAAATGCCCCAGCGGAATGCTAACTTCAAATCTTCTTGTATATTTAATCAAGTATTCTTTTCAAGAAATGTTAATTTTTTAAACATGATGAAGGCAGGGATGTGTCAGTGGTGTCTTGCCCTTTACACCTAATGAGAGCTGACTGCTTGCCTTTGTCAGAAGAAGGGAAAGGAGGTTTAGTGATAAAATAGTGAAGCTTTATTGCCCTATCATCCCCTTCCCCCAAATATGCTAAGACATGCTTAGTATTAGTCTTAGTACCCCATGCATAGGACAGCACTAGCCAGTGGCTAGAACACTGATATCCTGGGTGGCCCCCTAAAAAGTTTACTTTATTCAATGTCCAATAGCTTCAAGAGTTTAAAAATCATGGGATAAAAGTTCAAGCACATTAGCAGATAAATGCAGTCTATAATTTGTTGCTAGTTTCATTGATATAGATGCTATATTTTTGACACAGTAAAATAATTAAAAACACAAGTCAAGAATTGACATACCAGGGCCAGTGTATTAGATGCACACAAAGCAAACTGTTATTAGATGTATTTTCCATTTTTAAAGGCATGAACATATCATTGAGTTATTTAATATTTGCAGCATTAGCACTAGCAAACAGTGTCCATCCGCTAAAATGTGCCCAAATTTTCAACTTCATAATATTTGAGTTACTGAAGTCAATAAATTTCGACATATTGTAAACTTTTTGCTGGACCACCACATTAAAATGTGAAATGGGTGTGCATGTTCAGGGTCATCTGTGTGTGTAATATGGATGTGCATGCACAAGATGTGTTGTTATGCCACTTTAAGAAGTAATAGGATTGATGTGAACAAATATATGTGTGCATGTTTCTGTGACAGAAGCTGTACATGTGTGTAAAGTTAGAATCTAGCTTTGTTGGCCATGTAGCAGAGTTTGGTACAGTTCTGACAGAACATGTCATATAAATGTCTATATGCACTTCATTTGTATAAGTGTGTGGCTAACAGATGCTAAGCTTTTTATGTCACATACACTGTATATGTAATCCGTGTGGCAGCATGTATGAATATCGTATTCAGTGGCATATATGACTGTATACATTAAGAGAGATGATATATATATATCCATCTGTGTAATTTATGGATTAAGAATTTATGAGTATTGTGTTTTAGGTATTGTGGTGCAAATGACTCAAACAGGTTGAGTACATGCAATTTAGTAGTTCCTGATAAAGGAATCATCCAGTCAGTGATTCAGTGGGCATAACTTCAAAAAAATCTTGCAGCATAGACCTAGAAAACAAATCATCAGGCGAATATGATGCCCACTTGACATATTTAGTAAATATGTGTGAGTAATGTGGTTTGCAGTAGATATAAATTGCATCATCCTTGCTTCCTTTGTATACTGTATTCTACATCAGAATGGAAATGGAACCTTACAGTGTTGACATATGATTGGACAAAGCTATTGTAGAGACGACTTGTTTCTGTGTTTAGTCTATTGTTGGGTGAGACTGTATTATTTAGAAAACATGATAAGTTAGTCGGTCCTGTTCATCTTGTACCAAGAGTCTTCAGCTCTTCTGGGAAATTGTGAATTTCAGAAATAAGTCACTGATGACGGCATAGTTAAACGAGAACAAAGACACCTTCCTTCAATGGCATGACATTACGCAGTCTCCTTAGTACTTACACACTGCTTACCTGTAAGATTGTCTGATGCCTTGCTTTACCTTGCATGCATGACGCAATCCAAACGCATAAGGAAAAACTTCAGCTTGCCTCAGATTGTTGGGTTACCATAAGATATTTGTGTGATTCACTGTCTTTCATAGACATGGCTAATGAGCTAAACACCACTAGGGCATTGTTTGGGTACACAAAGACTTGCAACTCTTCAGGTTGCAAAAGCACAATGGCTTCTTTGCTCATTAAGTAAATGATATACTTTACTGTTAGGTTAGATAGCACCAAGCATACCAATACCATCAGCACCATCACCACTAATTTCAACACCAGCAGCATCATTGCGACCACTAACTTCCACAGTAGCATCATTGCTGTTTCAGGAGTTGCAGCATCTTTGCCACCAGCTTTAAGAGCAGCATTAACAGCTAGCTGCGTGAAATGTTATACCCAGCTTCATTGAAAGAGTTTGCTTGATACAGCATGTGCTAATATTATAATGAATGTAGCATGTATACAAGTGGCATGATGTGGCATGATGATGCTCTGTTCCAGTTCCAAAGTGTACTGAAAAATTTCAAGTTTTAGACTGTATTCCTGTTTAATTGGAAAAAATACAACCTGTGAACATATCTGGATAAATCCATTTTTAGTCAGCAGTTAAACATTACCTGAATATGACATGAGGAAATATAATCTTAAAACTGCACCATGTAACCATTACCATCAGAAAACAAGTCCAGCCCACAAATGGCCATGGACACTGCCTCAACTTATATGGATTTGCTTTCATATTTCAAATATTGGACACTTTTGTTGTGGGATGCTCTTTTCTAATATGACAGTATAGAAAATTTTAAAATATAACAAGAGAAAGGCAGTAGTATATACAGGAATGAAAGAAAGCATATGGTTAGTTAGATCTGTTTGGAACATATTCCGGCAGAGTTTTGGGATGAGAGGATGTGGATAGCGGGATTGGTTGTAATGTATAATGCAAATACATCCCAAATGCTAAATAAGACTTAAATAAACTGATCACATTCCTGAAAGAGAGGTGTCAGTCACAGATGATTTCCACATTAAAAAGATAATAACATGTTCATTTCAAAGTGCTCTGTCATCTACTATAAGGCCTTGACAATTAACACTTTGTAATGGTAACCATTAGTAAAGGAGTATAGGATAGCTCACCCCTCAGTGTCAAGCTTTGAATTCAACATTTTGCCGCAATACTCTCGTAAGTGTCTTGTTCGTATACATGAGTTACACGGCAGCAAGCTGTCAAATTGTACTTTGTTTTGCCTACATTAATGATGGTTGTATAGTATGAGACAGTTACTAAACATAATGTAACTCACTGTGTGTTTGTTACTAATAGATTGTTCACAACTGCATGCTTTAGAGAGTGGTGAAAGTACAGGCTTCAGAGATGCATGTCCTATATCTGAATTCACCATACAGTACTGTACTTCACTACATTTAGTACTGTACTTCACTACATTTAGTACTGTACTTCACTAAATTTATACTATACTTCACTACATTTGAGCCTAGACTCACAGGATTGCTGTATTAGATGCTAACAGTATAGATGTAAATGCTCAGATATGTGGCACCCTACTGTTAGCTTCAGTCAGTGATAGAAATTATTACTGAAGTCAAGCTCTGTTAATTCAGTTTAAACTTATACTTGCTTGTTAAAATCAGAGTTAACTTCAAACAGCAAGTTAAGAAAGAAAAAAAGGATGGTGTGGAAAGGATGGTGTGGATGGAAATGCATTAATATGCTAACAAAAAACTAACACCAGGGCCACAAACTAAAGAGGCTAGGACAAAATATTCTTTTCTCAAACTCATCATCTGGACAGTTTCCATACGAAAATCACTGTAGAAAATTATCATTGAAAATGAGTTAACTGACAGTATGAATAGCATGTCCCTGGTTTACAACAATATCCTGTCACATGTATGAATGAAATACTTTGATTCCAATCACAGAACTGCATACTCCTGAAATGTTCGTCTGCCCTCTTGCTGACAATAATCAGAACAGCTTCAGCAGTGGATTCATCAGCTAATAGCTTTACAGTGTAGATGCATAGGGAAGCTGAGTGTGTGGGAATACAGAAAGACAGATATCGTGTTAAACATATTATTATCAGTGTGCCATGTACTTAACACATTATCTTTCAATGTTGTTTATCTCTGACAATCAGCAGTAAATAAAACTAAAAGCTGTGATGGCCTGTTATCATAATATGATATAATCCTTCAAGGATCTTATACAGATATCAGTGTGGAAAGGGCAGGCCACAGCATAGAATGACCTGCTCACCTTACCCCTCTAATATCTGATTGATTTCTTGCCCATCATCAGTCCTCTAATTTGTACTTTTTTTTCTCTCATTCTACAGAGGTGGAATACATTGTCAAGGTGTACACAGGAGATGAGAGGTTTGCAGGCACTGACGCCAATGTGTTTATCAACATGTATGGGGAAAACGGCGACACTGGAGAGCGTGCCCTCAAAGACTCATCCACAAACATTAACAAATTTGAAAGAGCTCAGGTATGGACCATTAACAGCTCTATTTGTGTCTCTTGAGGTGGTATGACAAGATGCAAGCAGAGATGATAGTTTGTGAAGTCATTAAAGAATTCCAAAGTAAATGTGATGACCATGTTTGGAGTCATGGGTTGTGTGCTTTTAATGTTTGCAGAAATGACTGTGCTTTAACCAGTGCTGATGATTTATAGTTTTGTGTTTTTTCCTGGCTTGACAGAGATGTTAGTGATTCTCGGACAAAGAATTCTGAATGTGTTGCTGATATAGGCTAAAACTGTGCATGTACTTGTTAAATTGACAGTGTTCAGTCTATAGCTTTCCCTGATGAGTTCCTTTGTTGTCTGTTTTGTATTCTCACAGAGCTGACTGCAAGGCCATTCTTAGTCTTGAAATCCCTGAATGCATAAATAATGAGGATTCTCATATCCAGACAATAACTGCTTATGTATCCTCTCTGAGTTAGGCAGGGCATGACAGATGAAGTTGATCTTCGAATACCATATAGATAAGTAGATGTAAAAACATGTAGATGACTCTTGTACTAGGTGGGTTAACCAAGTTCTTTCCTCATTTCATGTAATGTTACTCTCCCATTTTTGCCCTCTGACTACTGCAGGAAGATATATTCACGATCAAAGCCATGGATCTGGGCAAGCTTATGAAAGTAAACATTCGTCATGACAACAAAGGAGGAGGAGCTGACTGGTTCCTGGACAGAATAGAAGTGGACGACCCCAAGAGAAAGAAGAAGTCAGTAAATACCAGAGGAAGGAAGAGGACGGGGCAAGGGAGGGAGGGAGAGCCAGAGAGAGGGCGAGAAAGAGAAAGAATTGGGGAATCGGGAGGAGGGAAAGAGATTGACTGATTTCACTGGATGCAGGGAAAGAGATTGACTGGTTTCATTGGGGACAGGGAAAAAGATTGACTGATTCCATTTGAGGCATAGGTTAAGCAGGAAAAGATGGGGAAATCAAGAATATTATATGGCAGACGTAGAACATTTTACCTGCTTGTAGTAGGATAAGCTTGTGAATGGTAAACTCACTGTATTGAGTGTTCTCTTCATTGAAGAGGCCAACATAGTACCACAAACAAAAAATGATAATTAGGAAGTGTAGAAGTTTAGTAGCTAGACCAATGGCCACTCATAGAATTTCATATTATTACTACTCAGCAGGCAGATTTCTCTACTTCACATGGGTCATACAATGTTCGGCCTTTTTCAGGCACTGTCACCAGCATTAAATAGCAAAATTTTTCACTGCCCTTGGTCACTATAAAGAACAAACTAGTTTCTTCTCTCCTCTCTCCGTGTAGCTACTTCTTCCCATGTCAGCGCTGGTTGGCTGTCTCCAAAGATGATGGTCAGCTGTCCAGGGACTTGATGCCAGTAGACCAGGCTCTCAAGAGGAAGCTGTCCAAGAGGGATTCCACAACCGCCATCAGAGATGAGATTGGCCTGGAGTTCAAAGGTTAGTGTCATCATTTTGAAATTAAGGGCAAAAGCCACTTCTCTTTCAATGAAAATAACCTAGTCGTTGAACTATTAGCCTCGTACAAGGTGGAGGTGGAGCACTTTTTATTAATATAGGAAGTGACCAGACATAAATAAAAGCTTACAGGATGGTGGCGTGTCTGTTTATAGGTGTCTACTTCACTCTTAGTTGATGGTGAGGTGATGGGTGCAGACACAGAGACCACAGGTTCTATTCTCACCACATCATCATTCTTTCCTTCTTCTTTTCTCAGCATTTATCTGTTCATCTCTTTCCCTCCCTTATATTATCCTGAGGGAGCTTCTATTTGTATGTGCTCACTCCCTCCTACTAGTTCCTGAAATAGAGAAATTCAAATACAGTATTAGAAATTGATTTGCTGCACCCCTATACAAGTTGGTGTCAAGCATTATGTCCAGCAATTAAATTATGAACTCCTCTGCATTTCAGTATGTGGCAATATCTGGGAACATCAGCAATGGTGTGTCATATGAATGAGATGATATAGGATTGGCAAAGATTCATGTTGATTTTTTTGGGGGGGAGTGGATGGGGGGATATGGTCGAAGGGATATTGTAGTAATGGTTACATTCTGCATGAGCATGTTACTGTATGCTTAATGATGCTTTGATCTAACACTGTGTGTTGTTTTTCCCAGCTGCTCTGACAACTTATCATGTGAAGGTATACACAGGAGATGTGTTTGGGGCTGGCACCGATGCCAATGTGTACATCATCCTATTTGGAGAGAACGACCATACCAGTATGTTTTCTAACAATTGTTATCAGTCTTTGTCAGCTGTAAACGATACTAAAACACTTTTGCTTGGGAGGACAAAAACCAATGGAAGTTGAGGGGGGGGTAATCTCATCTCTTATTATGAAGAAATGGTGTACCAGTTATACAGGTTGTGTATGTGATGTCAGTTTGAATCTGCCTGCCACTATCCTCCCTGGTACTAGTTTTGCTTAATCACAACACTGTTTAGAGAATAGACTTGAAAGCCTGTCCATAAAATTTGTATATTCCTTTTTTTTTTAAATGGAGTTGTCAGTATGTGAAGACAAGGGTAAATCCGTTGTTTTTTTTCCTCAAAGTATACTGGAATATATTTGGATTATGTGAGGATGAATTCACTTGAGCTGTGAAACTCATTTCTGATATTTTTCGTCTGTGGGAATTACTTTTGGATTGTTTGAATCTCTTTGAACAGAACAGACATTTAAAGGGATTTTGAATATTGCCAACTAACCAATCAAATGATTTTAACAGTACCTTTATTTACACTGTTTTATATGCATGTACTTGTTGAGTGAAATGAAAGAATGTTGAAATACGATGGTGTAATGTGATGTCAAACCTGTTTTAGTATTTAAGAATAAAGTACATTCTACAGTGTATCACATGGAAGCAAGCTTTGTTGATATGGGGTTATTTTTTTTTGCAGATAAACTTTTCCTGAAATCATCCAAGACCAATAAGAACAAGTTTGAGAGGAAGCAGATGGATGAGTTTGTACTGGAGCTGGCAAATATTGGAGAACTGAAGAAAATAAAGTAAGGGAAGATTACATGTTCAAGATGTCCATCAAGAGCTGGTGGGCCAAAGTAATAAAGTGGCAAAAGATTATTGAAATGACCATCACATCTCTTACTAATGAAAAACAATCTGGAATGAAAAGTAATTAGAAGAATAGAGCCAAACCTATGGCAATCCTTCTCATGACAAACTAAAATTCGTCTTCTTTAGACGGTCCAGATATCATCTTTCCAGAAATAAACACTTTCCCATTCCCAAGCTGATGTTACCGGTCACATGTTCGACCACATAAATGAATACTTTTGCCTTTTTGTTACAGACCAAAAGTTTTCTTCTTTTTGTGACAAATCTAGAATTATTTCATGTAGCAAACCAGATATAGAATTCTTGTTATAAATTAAAATTTACTGTCTTGTGATGAAATTAAATTTATTAGTTTTGTGACAAATCAAATCAAAGTCTACATATTGGTACAAGCAGCAGATCAGACTTGTGGAACTATCATTAAAAATATATTCACATCCCCTGCTCCTGAATGAAGAATTCCAGTGCTAGTTATAAGTGCCACTGTGATTATTAAGACTTATAGCATTTCACAAAGCTTTTTCCCAGTGCTTTTCTCTGGTCTGCTTGTGGAGTTGGCAGCGCTACAGTAAAGGGTAAGTGAATGGTGGTAGGCAAGGATAAAACTGTTGTATTTACAACTTCTAGATGTGCATGATCCAAACTGGTCTTATTTGCTTCCTCAGAATTGGCCATGACAATTCAGGAATTGGTGGTGGAGCCTGGTTCTTGGACCAGGTGATCATAGATGCCCCGTCTCTAGGTCGCAAGTGGGTGTTCCCATGTGGTCACTGGCTATCAGATTCTGATGAGGACAGGTTGTTGGAGAGAGAACTGTTCCCACAGGAACTGGCCACAGAGGAATATACACCATGTCAGTAGCTAATTGCATTGCTGTGGTTAATGGGGGTAGAGGCTGTGGTGGTGATGGTGATAGTGTTTGTGATGTTTCTGCTGGGGATGGTATTTATAAAGATAATGGTAGTAGTGATAATTGTTGTATTGATGATTATTGTTGTGATGTTGGTACATGTAGTAGTGATAATTATGGTGGTGATGATGGTGGTTGTAATGGACAGTGGTGATGATGATGGTAGTGGTGATATTAGTGGTAACTGTGACAGCGGTTGTGATGGTGATATGGCCAAGTAATGGTGATGGCAGTAATGATGAGGAAAGTTATTGTAGCAGTGCTGCAGTTATCGTGTTAGCGTGAACATTATTTGTTTCATTGTCTATGTGGTAGACAAAATTTTGTGGAAGTATTTGGCTGCTGGATTGTAATGTATGCAACTGTTTCAATAGGGATATAACATAAGAGGCAAAAGCATGATTTTTATATGTTTTTGCTGCAGCATAGTTTTCTCTGTTTTCTGTAGCAAAGTATGTGTAATGGAAAGAGAAAGATGATCTTAAAAGACGGAACAAACAAACAGGCTTTATCTTAAGGAGAAACATAAATGAAAGCAAGAATGAATGATTTAAAGAAAACAAGGAAGATTATGGTGTAAAAGACCTCTGACGTTTGAGTTTGCTATGTAGTCAGGACTTCAAGCCTTGTGACCCGGAGTTCTTATGAAATGTGACATTTGACTGTGCTATGAGTGTGCTCTTGAAATGTGATGTTGTTTGACCTCGAGTTTGTGGTGTAATGTGACTTTGTAATGTGACTTTGTAATGTGACATTGAATTGTGACACAATGTGACCTTGAGTTTTTGTGATGTAGGCATCCCATATGAGATAACAACATACACCAGTGACATCTCCAAGGCCGGCACAGATGCCATGGTATATGCGGTGCTGTACGGGAAGGAGATGGCCACCACAAAGACCAACCTCTGCTCCAGCAAACGGGAGTGCAAGGATCGCTTTGAGAGAGCAATGGTGGACAAATTTGTGGTAGAGGTGGGTCTTGTACACTTCTTGTAACATGTGTTCTGGTTCATGGTTCTTGAAAACTGGGTAGCAGTCTGATTTTATCCAATATGATAGTGACATACTGTGAGTAGTTGAGAAGTGTGTCCGGGTCATGAGTAAACATAGGCTTACATTTACAAGTTAGGGAAGAGTATTTAAGTAGTAAGTATTTAAGGTTTAAATTGCTGTGATGTTAGCGTCCCTGTGGTATAGTGGTGGCACATTCAGACTTGCAAACTGAAAGACCCTGGGTTTTGGTCCCTGGTAAGGACATGAAATTTTCTAATGTTAGTTTGGGCCTCTCTTCTCAAAACTGGTCTTCCATAGTAATTTAGCTTAAAAAAGTATCAGATTGTGCTGACATGCCTCTCCATTAATGATAATAAATTAGAGTAAAAAATGCTTTACCTGGCAGTTTCATATGTTCTCTGTATTGTATCTGCAGATGGAAGATGTAGGGGAAACCATTGAAAAGCTTCGTATTGGACATGATGGCACAGGCTGGGGTGCAGGCTGGCACTTAGACAAGGTGGAAGTTAGAAGGCTGAGCGCCACAGGGAAGGTATGTGCATTATGATGGATTGATATTTTTTTTCTTTTCTTTTCTACCACAGATCATTCCTCTGTATGAATATCTAGAGTTGTAAATATGATGACCCACCATGTCAAAAAGAGGTGATTTTATGAAGACGAGGATCAATGAATGCTAAGGTAATTTCCAGTGGAAGGCATAAATGTCTTAGATCTCATCAATTTAGTCAAACCAGTGATCCTTGGTAGGTGAGCTGTTGATTGTTAACAGCTGTTCTATATATAAGGTGCATGTACATTTTTATCCTTTTTTGCAAATACTGTAGTTTCTAAATGTACTAGAAGTAGCATTCACATGAATCTGTTGGATATTGTGTCCTGTTTAGTAAGTTTTTAGAACACTCTTATGTACAGAGTAATAAAATCATGAAAATTTGATTACATCAGCACTAGAAAAATATGATGGAGTAAAGCCGTTAGAACATTTCTGCCTTCAGTGAGATTATCTCAGCATCTTCCGTAATGTGTCATATTCCACCACATATTATGTACAGCCTTTGCTTTAATATTTTTCATTTGATAGAAGTTGCTGTCTGCTTTTATCATGTTGATTCAGATTTATTATTTTTGCACACCAGCAATTTATGTCTGCTCTTAGATGTGGAGTTTTCTTGTCTTAATAAAAAAGGAATCTGCTATTTACATTCAGCTAAAACCTTACAGAGATGTATAGTGGAGATATGTGATCTGTACATAATTCATACATTGTGTGTAAAACATACAAGAATCTAGGCCAGGCAAGATAGTCTCAGCATCCTGAAAGTATATATATATATATAAGTTTTTCTCCTCTCTTTTCCATAGAACATTCAGAAAATGGTCTTTGTAAGTGGGCACATAAACTGTTTAAAGCTCATGGGTGAATTATTCCTCCTAACATCCTTACACCAGCACCAGTGTTCCTTCTGACACATTATTTACACTGAGAGACAGAATAATATTGCAGTAACAAAAAAATAATAATATTAAATTGCAGGCTCATGTCCCCTCCTCACCCTGCTTAATTGATCACTTGGATTGATAAGCCTTGAATCATTATTTTTGTATAAATTTTTTTTCTTTGTCTTCTTGGCTGACACAGATGTACTGTGTCCGTACCCCCTGCTATATACTTATTTCACGACACTAATCTCACATGATCGAGCTTCACTTTACATGGAATGATTTGTATGTGTGTGTAAGTGAGAGAGAGAGTGAGAGAGAGAGAGAGTGAGAGAGCTAGAGAGAGAAAGAGATGTTCTCACAGAGAACTCATCATTTATCTTTGAATACTTTCATCAGAAAATAACCGTTGTACTTTTGGTACTGCTGTGTAAGCCTAACATTTACAGCTGATCTCACAATTTGATTTTTCATAGTTTTCTGGTACATTTATAAGAACTGGTTCAAATCCATTCTTATTGATTTTGCCTTCGAGTGGCTATTGCTTCTCTTTTCATAACATCTTGTTCCGTCCACTGAAATTGTCCAGTCCTTTTTCATGAAAACAAAACCACAACTTTAGTATGTGGAATGTTGGCCACCTTTCGTCTCATGTATTGCCTTGGTTGTTTCAAAAAAAGTAAATCTTTTTGAAACTGCATATGATAAAATTTGGTGCATTAGGTTGTGAAATCACTGACTGGACATCTTTTCATGGAATGGCCTTTTTTTACCCATTTGATACTTACTTGTCTAACTGCACGATGTTTACAAGCCATGCCCCTCTTGATAATGTGTATATGCCTTGATATGCCATTTGTCTTGCTTGGCTGACTAGTTTTGGAAGATTACTTAACAAAATAAGATGTCATGACCAAATAAATAGTTTCAGTATAAGGAAGACTGATGCAACAGTCGGCATTGAATAGCTGATATAGCAAGGGATGCTTGACTGGTGGATAAAATCATAAATTCGAGTTGCTATCATATGTTTTTATGTATATTTTAGACCAGTGAGGCAGGCAGTTTCTGATACATTTTTTTTACAGCTGACTGCGATTTTTTTGAGAGCATGATTTGTGTCATTAAGAAGAAGAATTGTGATTACCCAGTGACTTTATATAGGAGAGAATTGTATTCTTTGATCTGGATAATGCTGTGAATAAACAGAAATGATAGTCAAGTGCATTGCAGTTAAGCAGAGTTATGCTATACTGTTGACTCTGGCATTGTGATATGAGCCAAGCAAGGCAGATGTATCAGGATATTTCTCTTTCTTTTCTTACTACTAACACAATTTTTTTCATCACTCCTGGCATTCCTTGTGGGATCATGGATTTATTTAACTCAACAGGATCCTCTTGTAAGTAGATCTTTCACAAGTGTTATGTTTTCTTTGTCTAAATGCAATGGGAATGCATAATTTGTTGCTCTTATGCAGACTTTCGCTGTCATTAATACTGGGACCGCAACATTTTCCTTCAGTGTTTTTCTGTCACTGTGAAATATTGGCCTGAGAACCTTTCACAGATTGGAAGATTTGATGAAGAACCTTTAAGTAATTAGATCCAGTATTTTTGAATGGCTCAGAGATAGTGTGTGTAATGACAGCATGTTGAAATGGACCTGTTGAAATGAAATTAATGTCAAAGGTTGATGTTTTGGGTTTCTTTGTAGAGCCTTTGAAATGTTCATTTTCAGAGAGTAATGTGGTAGTTGCTAATGCTAATGCTGATGATGATGATGATGAAAATGATGATGATGATTTGAGGAAAACAGGGTATCTAGATGTGTTCACCTGTGAATCTCCAGTTCTGAAAGTAAATTTTCTTAATCTTAAAAACGAATAATTATAACAAAACTTTAACTACGTCATCCCAGACATAATTCCTTATTAAATTTCCCTTGACTAAGAGCCATAGAATGCTTTCTGTTATTATCATTATTACTATTATTATTATTACTTCAGACATTTCTGTGGTAATATGTTCCTAATCATCTTCAATGAAATTTTCCTCAACCTTACTTCACTGTAATTACCAGTGCCTTTTTTTTCTGATCACATATAGCCTGTCTCTGACTTTAGACTCCTCTTAATGACAGCTTTTTTTTTTTGTCCCTAATGGCTTATCACTTATCGTACCACCATATTCCCTCACACATCCCTATCCATCCATTCAGGGTTCAGTGACATACACATTCCCTTGCAAGAGGTGGTTAGCCAAGGACATGGAGGATGGGGCAATAGAACGAGAACTACTCCCTGAGAGAGCAGTCCAGGAAGTGATTGGGAAGGATGGAGAGACTCGGTCTAAGGAGCTGAGGATTAAAGACAAGCTGACTGGTAAGAATATACATACAAGAGCTGTGCATGACATGAATTTTCTGATAATGTCCATCATCTGGGGATTCACCTAAGAGTGTCTGTTCAACTTATTTTATGTTGTTTAGTTTCTTTCTGCTACCAGTTACGGTCGACTTAGCTCTTTTGCGAATTCCTGGCTACACAGTATAAAGTGTGATTAAGTGGGATTGTGATTAAGCAGTGTTGTTATGTTTCTTCATTTCCTGTAATGAGGAAGATGTCTGTCATCAGCTGGTGGCTGGAGTAGCAGCCATATAGCACATGTATGACAGTGCTAGTCGTCAGTGATAATGAATGAACACACTGTTAACCATATCTACCCTCTATTTCTACCCTCTACTATGATTTCAGTGATATATAAACTTTATTGTCAACTTATATTCTTAGAATAGTGAACTTTGTTATTATAGTTATGTGCTCATGTACTATTCATGCAAATGGGGCTATTTTATATCATACTGCTCTGGTCAGGATAAATACTTTAGTCATCTAGAAGGGCATAAACATATCTGTAAAACTAAGGATGCATCTGCCCAGACTCCAAAACTTTATAAAAGAAATAAAATGAATTTACTAAAAATGATTAGTGTTTCATATACAGACACTTCTTCAGGACTGACAAATAAAATAAGAAACATCCAAAGAAAGGCAAGTGAACAGGACTGAACCAAGGGCCAACAGAAATATAAATAGAATAACTAAGAAATTTAGGGAAAGGGCATAGGCAAGAGAATGAGAATGCCCAGCTAGGTGATGTGTGGTCTTTTTCTGTGACATAGCATTGCACTATTTAAGCACGCTCATCATCACTTGAGTTTTACCAGTACATTTATGTGGGCCCAACTTACATCAGTAGAAACGCTAGATTCACCCCAGCAACAAGAGAGAATTACTGTTATTGTGTCTGTTTATTACCTGAACAGCTGAAATAGTTACAAGCTTTCACTAGTTCACTGTTCTGACATTAGACTTGTCCCCTTAATGTTTTCAGCCAAGAAGTACACAGTGGAGGTGTTCACAGGGGACATGAAAGGAGGGGGAACTGATGCCAACGTGTTCATTACCCTCTTCGGAGACAAGGGAGATTCCGGGGAGAGACAGCTACGCAACTCTGAGACCAACAGGGACAAGTTTGAGAGGAACAAGGTGGGTCCTTGTGAATCGGTGTGTTAGTCGGAGGACAACCACCCATAGCTTTATTATGTATTTCATTTGTAATATTTTGTATTTACATGTATGATGTGTGCTGGGTGTCAGATAGGCTTGTGGATGAGTTTATGAATGTATCTACCATACCAGAGGGAAAAAGCATTTCATTTGAACCTATATTTTTGCCCGGAAGACACTGTCAGTGAATCCAGTCAGGGCTAACATGCATCATACTGTGTGTTTAAGTCTGTCATGCTGGAACAAAATGTTTCTTGTCTGTAAAATTATCTTTTCGGGATCACCCACTGGAAAGCTTCCCATCAGTTGCATGTTAAGATGTAACAGCATTTCCTCAGCCTCCTATGTTGTATACCATGTGAGAATATCACAGCTATTCATATACTATGCTTTTTAGTAAACACATCACTGCTTATTTGCACTTGTCACTTAAAAGGAAAAGCAACATTTTCCCTACTTCCAGGGAACTGTAGCTAAAAGGAGTTGACCCTTTAAAATTGTTTTAATTCTCATGCTCTATTATAGATGGACCGGTTTGTTCTCGAAGCCGTGGATCTGGGCAACCTGTATAAGGTGAAGATCCGACACGACAATTCCATGTTCAACCCAGCCTGGTACTTGGACAGGGTAGAAGTCTCGGATGGTAGAGACAAAACAGTCTTCCACTGTGAGCGCTGGCTGGCCAAGAACAAAGATGACGGCAAGATTGAACGCTCATTATACATAAAGGTAAACAGCAAATGCCTGAAGAAGCCTGTTAAGGAAAAAAATTTGTGTTACGTAAAATCTGTTATGATAATTATTGTCTGAAATTTTTATGGCTGTTCTAACATCTCCTAATTTTAAACTTTGTATATCAAAGTAAGATGGTCTTTCAGGAATGTCTGCTTGTTATGTACATGAGGAAGATATCATGGCTTGCTATTAGTCTAGTTCTTGGCTGGTGTGCAGTTGAGGACGTGTATACAAGTCTTCAGTCTTCAGAGAAATAAAATGAAAATGTACTTATCAGCTTTGGATGTTGGCACTCTAGCTATGATAAAGCAACTAGAACAGAGTTGATCTTCATTTTGCCTGGCTTTTTATTCATATTCATGGTTACTTCAGACATTGTTTTTATAACTACCATGCTCCACCCCCCAGGGTTATGATGGTGAGATGTCAAGTACAGGTACCTTGCGGTCCACAAGGTTTGGAGGCTCTATCACAAGTCTGGACTCGGTCCGAACTAATGATCCATTTTCCAAGAGCCCCAGAGTGACCCGTAAACATTTGGCAGCACTGGAGGAGGATGTTCCTAAGGGCCCAAGTAAGATGAGATTTATGAAAACAGAAAAAACAAAACTAGATGAGATATACCATCCTTTGCACTGTTTATGCTCATTCTGCATGAACATATGCAATTGCTTTTTAAACATGCACAGGCCACTGTCACTATCAGTTCAGTTTTGCATGAGGGCATTTCAAAAACAAAATAGAAACAAAAGTTTGATACAAACCAAATCACAATGGCCAAAGAGCTTCTGAGTGTAGCAAGATGAGAACAGAGTCACTTAGCTTTAACGTTTGGTTAATTTTTGTGTGTGTGTTTTTTTTTATCCCCAGAAAGTTTCCAAGGGTGCCTCCATTCTGGTTTAGTGCCAACAAAACTTCTAGCCTTTTGTAGGATACTTAATACTTTTTTTTTTCTAATGTGACCATTATACTTACAACCATTTAGGTATAACCATTTAGGTTTATTCAAAAAAATGTGTTTTAGGAAAATCAGTGTGTTTGAGTGCAGTGAGTGGATATCAGTGTAGTTGGTTCGTGTCTTTGAATATTTTCTGAACAGAAATGGTTCACCCATCACTAAGTCAGTATCACTGACATTCATGTCATACATGCTGGATAATAAGTTTTGGTCACAGTCCCAGTCATCTCAGAAATGTTATGAGGGGCAGCATTCCATCATTCTTGAGGTGATGAACTCCGATGTCACTTTACTTACACATATTTTGTTCTGTCTTTTTTATTCAGCTATGCCATACACTATCAAAGTCAGCACTGGAGATGGGGAAGATAATGGCACAGACAGCAATGTGTGGATCAAAATCTATGGGCCCAAAAAGAAGCATACAGGTCGCATCTTTTTGGAGCTTGCCCAGAGGGAGAGATTCGAACCCAGCAGTGTAGAAACATTCTCTATAGAGGCCTTGGAAGTGGAAGAGGTCAAGAGAATAGAGGTGAGAGGTCATGGCTGTGTTGGTTGAGTGCACAGGGCAGGTCTTTAAATGTACAAATGACTGACAAGCAAGACTTGCAATTTACATACTTTCTCTGCTATTTATTTCAGTAAGGGCCCCTGAGAATACTCCCAGCGAAAGCTAATGTTTTAAGAAAGTTTAAGAAGTCTCTTAAAATCGTTGCTAAAATGCTCAGGCAGTTGGCCTTAACTGGAATTTCTCATATGTAACTTAAATTTTCTTGTTAGATTCTGATATATTGTTACCTAGAAAACAACCTGTTTTATATTATCATCACACTGTCAGTAGACTAGCCTCAAGTTACTTGTTTCATACTACTTTTTTTTATAGAAGAACGATATGGCATTTCTGTCTTTGTTGAGATTGACCTCTTCTCAGTACAGCACAATAACTTGATCTGCGCAATATCCTGCTTAGTCATCATTGACCCAAGGTCTCTCCTACTCCCTTGCCTCCCTTTTCAGGTTGGGCATGATGGTGTTGCCCCAGGCAGTGGTTGGTTCCTGAAAGACATCGAGGTAGATCTGCCCATCAAGGGAAAACACTATCACTTTGACTGCAAACAGTGGCTGGCCAGAGACAAGGGTGATGGCAAGACTTCCAGAATGTTCAGTGTGGATGATGGACTCAGTTCTATCACGTCCTACAAACCAAGTAAGAACTAAGAATTTTGGTTAATTCTGAGGGATTAGGATAAGAAGCTTCAATGCTACATTTTTGAAGTTTAGTGGAGTTTTGCTTTGCTATTGTCAGCATCACTCTCTGCAGTTGAATCACATTGTATAAAATGCTGAAGTTGGAGAAATGCTGATCTTTAGTTTAAATGCTTAAGCAGATACATGTATTTCAAAACACATAGTGATGACATTTACTAGAGGTAGTCTCCCAACAGACATCTGCTGTAGCCATGCCAAGCAGAGTCAGGTGTATGTTTTTTATTTGTGTATTTCTCAGTCCACATTTGGCTGTCTGCAAAACATGCATCCACATTTAAAAGGTGTAAATGGGAAAAATCCATATATGCTTGATGGTTTTTCTTTGCCTAGTGATCCCCCATGAGGTCACCGTGACAACGGGCGATGTAGAGGGCGCTGGTACTGACTGCAAGATTATGATGACAGTGTTTGGCTTGAAGGGGACATCATCACAGCTGGAGCTGGAGAAAAGAGAGGACAGGTTTGAGAGAGCCAGGACAGATCTCATCAAGGTAGAGCTTTTCTTTTCATGCAACCTTCACTTATTGAGACCTTGCCAGTCAGCTTCATGAATTACTCTCTTAAGCTGATTTGTTTTGGATATTTTCAAAACTTTCTGCAGGAACAAGTAAATTAAACCCAAATAGTCTTCAATCTACAGTATTAATGCAACAATGGTCAAAGGGATTGTTTTCAACAAAAGGTAAACTTGACTTCGATAGATTACTTCCCTTTGGTCACTTACAGTCTCTAAAAAAAAACCAAACTATCTTTACCATCAGACATGTGTATAATCTTGCTCCAGTGTTTGTGCATGCCATCAGACAAATATATCTGGTATGGTCTCAGTGAATGAAGTTAGAAGACTAATAGTAATGCCAACATTTCATTATTAATGAATCAAATATAAAAATAGCATGTTCATCCACAAATAAAAATTATCTTAGTTATATTAAAACAATAATAGCACAGAACAAACAAAAATAACATTCTGTATCATTAGATATGAAGATACTTATCTCCATCCACATGTAAGACACATCATGCTGACCCCTTGCTTACTGTTTTCATTATTTGAAAGCATCTACCTCCATCTATAGGTAACTCTGCGTTACAGCAACTCCTTAGAAACATGGAAATAGTTGCAGTTAAAAGCAGTTGTGATTATCTGGTGACATTTATTCAGAAATATAGCATTTTGTCATGAGAGAAATGTTGCAATTAAGTGAAAGTTTCATTATCCAGATTGCAATTAAGTGGAGTCATCTGTATCTCTGTCACTAGCTGTCTTTCAGCAATGTTATGTTCTTTTCAAATCTCCCAGTTTGTTCCATATTCACCCTGTGATTTTGCATTCTTGTAGATGGAGATTGATGATGTTGCCCCACTGAGGAAAGTCAGACTGGAATTGGTGGGGAAGGGAAGTCGACCATCATGGTTCTTGGAAAAGGTAAGAAAATTAAATACCATGAATTTGTTGTTCCAGTAGGAGCGCTATATAATGTACATGGAGGAGTGCTTGTTTTTTGGGGTTTTTTTTTTTGAAGAAGTTTATCTGAAATGTGATCTGTTTTTCAGACAAAAATGTTTATAATTCTATCCATCCCAATATAAAATTGAGGGCCTCCTACTTGATCAGTAATCTAGCGCTCCATTGTGAACACCCTATCATTTCTTCTCCCAAACACTAATTGTCAGAATCAGCGCTCGTACTTGGTGATCCTATCTGGACTTCAGTCTGGGTTTATAGCCTGAGGGGCAAACATAAAGTTTATGATTTAAAGCTACAAATCCACCTCAACAAATGGCCATTTTACACACATTGGTAAAAATTTGGCCTAGAACTTTGAACTTTATCACAGACAATTGTTTTCACGAATTAATCTAATGTTGTTTTTCATTAGCTGGAATTGAGAAACATGGAGACTGGTACCCTGACAGTGTTCAAGTACAATGGTTGGATAGGCAAGGGCAAAGAAGGAGCCATGAATCCTGTAGATATTCCAGCCATGGAGAGAGGGAAGACAGTTATAGAAAGTAAGTTATCCACCTGTCTGTGAAATGGGTACCTGGATATAGGCAGTGGAAGATGTTTGTCAGAATGCTAGTGATCCTTTTTAAGTGGCTGCGGCACTGTATGCTGCTCAGGGAGCGGAGATAGTCCTAGAGTGAACAGGTCTGCTGGGATAATAATAGTGTGATGTCAGTGAGCAGGCATTAACCTGAATTTGAGAGTTATAAACCACATAATTATTATTATTCTTTCACTAAAGCCATAATAACTTGTTAGTTGTTTCGGTTACTTCTGCCATCTTCAGACGAGACAACTCATGAAAAATTCAGTTAATTGTGTCTTTATGTTAAGTTTTATGGATAAAGAGTTTGCGTCAAAATTTTATTCTGTAATCACTCATAACTAATTACAAATTGATTTAAGAAATATTGAAATAGTCTTGGCTGCTCCTGAGTCTTATTATCACGGGAGAGAAGTCATTCTTGGAGATGAAATTAAAATCAAGTAGACATCATGACCAACTTAAACATTGTCATTTTTTGCCTCTGTGTTGTTAAGAAAAACATTTTATACAACTCAGTGCTTCATCAAAACACTTTGCAAAATCCAAAGAAATGATTGCCCTTCATCAGACATGTGAGCTTACATTTAAATGAAATACAGGAGTTTCTACTGTGTGTGGGTGTCATGATAACTATGTTCAAGTAAATCTCTCTTATCTTCATGTCACTTGTCCTTTATATCTAATTCCTAATTGTTCTTGGTCACATAACTTTTTCTCTTCCTCACTTCCCCAACACCATATCTATGACCATGATAGTGACCAAGGTAAGCCTTTCTTCACCCCAAATTGACATGCTATCTATGGCATTCTGACAGAGACTTCTTACAAGATCTCCGTCAAGACCTCAGATGTGAGTGGTGCAGGCACAGATGCCAATGTGTATGTCATCCTGTTTGGGGCCTTGGGTGATTCCGGAGAGCTCCACCTCAAGAAGTCTGAGACCAACAAGAGTCCCTTTGAGAAAAACCAGATGGATGTCTTCACGATCAAGGATATGCTGTCTCTTGGAGAACTCAGCAAAGTCCGAGTATGGCACGACAACAAAGGTGAGTATCTAAAGTCAGACCCTCTTAAATACTGGACACAGTTTGACAAACAACAGATTTTCAGTTACTTGTCGGCAATAAATTTCCAGGATTCCTTCAAAATATCTCATCTCTCGGTAAAATATTTAGAATTGGACATAGGATAGTAGGCTCATGCAGGTTCTTGCAAACTTCTGATGTGGATGAATAAATCATGAATCAGTGGTTCTATAGCTGGCTTAAAGTAGGACACGCACATCAAAAATAATTTTCCACTTTTCAATATCTTTTCTCTCTAAAAATTATCTATGGTGCCCATCGAGTCAATTTTGCAAAGAAAGAGCATCATTCTGTTATCGTGCGCGTATGTAATATGACGCAATAAGGTGAGCTAGAGTTACCGGGTTTGGCCCTTAAGTACAGAATTATTCCCCTTCCCCGATCAGCAGAAGCCCGCGGCAAAAACGCTGGCGTCACTTACGTTCCAGCATCTGCAGACACCTCTACCTGACAATGTATTATTCAGCTTTTAATTAAGGTTCTGGTATTCCAAATTCAAATGTAAAGTTTGATAGAGTAAGCCAGAAAAAGTATTCTGCATTTTTATTGCCTCAGCATGATTTTGTTTGGCATATCTACTGTTCACAGAGGAATTAAAACATTCATACCAACATGCTATCACCCGTCCGCACAGCACTGGCTAGACAGCTGGGCCATGTGGCAAGAACGTATTTGACGTAAGCTTATGACCGCCACGCGCGCAGTGGTTGTAACAATTCGGACTTTGGATAATGTAATCCTATGGGTGTCTGGGGCCAGCAGAGGCGTCATATCATTATGACAGACACTTGAAAGACTGTTTTATTGGAATAACAGGGTACCGTATGATTTAACATCATAACAAGATGCACGCTACATACCAAAATGAACATAAGTTAAAACAGTCAATAGTCTGCTGCATTCCTTTACTCTCTGAGCCCCTGCTGTTCACATTACCAGGTGGCCTGAGGATCACACAGAGCACACACTTGCAATAAAACATTACATTCCAAACAGTACACAGGAACTTAATTGTTTAGGTGTAACTTTGATAGTTTCTATTCATATTACGTACACAAGAACTTTGCCATGATTGTTTAGATTTGTATTCATATTAGGTTCACAGGAATGCCACCATGATTGTTTAAGTTTCTATTCACATTAAGTATACAGGAACTTTACCATGATTGTTTAGGTTTCTGTTTATATTAAGTGCACAGGAACTTTGCCATGATTGTTTAGGTTTAACTTTGATGCTACTGATATTAAGTATTTAAGGCACTGAAAGATAATATAGGAATGCCAGTGATCAGTGCACAAAAGAGAGCAGCAGCATTGTTCCTTCTCTCCCTCTCCCAAAAAACGTTTTTTATTTGCTGAGTGATCTGGCTGACTGTGGTAATGATTATGTAAAACTGCATGAGTGGACACTGCCTGGATGATGTTAAAACCTCATTATTAGTAAACAAAAGTCCCATCCCTTTCCGTTTTTAGGCATTGGTGCAGCCTGGCACTTGGCATACATAGAAGTGGAGGATCTGAAAACCAAGAAGACGTACACCTTCCACTGTGACAAGTGGCTGTCCAAGAAGGAGGATGACAAGCAGATCATACGAGAGCTCACATGTCTACAATCCGCACAGCCAGATATGATGGGCAGTGGCAGCAGCAGTTCGGACAAAGTTGGTAAGTCATCACCACGATTTCCAAGTGTTGTGTATCTACTTTGTATAATCCTGAGACGCTCTAAAAATTGTGCATGGGTTGGTTGTTAAGAGCAGAGTGAGGGTTTCAAGTGAAGTTACAGTAAGGAGAGGGTCCATAGATATTGCCCAATGTCTCACCCAAATGTGCTGTCTCTTTCCTAACCCTGCCTGTAGCACTGACAAAGTTGTGGTACTTACGTATCAAGCAAACTTTCATAGCAATGTGTGTCATTGTAAAAGCTTGAGGTGTTATGGTGTTACCCTATAAGGTTTTGTTATCTTTTAAAATCATACTGACTGTCTATCATTTCTTCAAGTGTACGACATTGAGGTGACCACAACAGACAAGAATGAGGGTGGTACTATCCACAATGCTTGGATTATTTTAGAAGGAAGGAAGAGAGCTTCCAAGCTCTTTACTCTCCTGAACAGTGCACACCACAAGGTGCTCAGAAAGTGAGTAGATCTTCATTCATTTCCACACCATCTCTTAGTGTATGTGGGTCCTCACAAGCACAGTTTTCAGGAAGCCAGTCCATGGTTCCATGTTTTTGAGGTGTTGGAGTTTAGGGTGAAAATTTGATAGAAAAAATATGAATATCTAACTAGAGGAGTTTAGAGAAGTTTATGAAATGTTTGGAAGGTTTTCAGATATATGAGGTTTGAACTTTTTAAGTTACTCCCATGGTTTGGTGTTTGTTAGAAATATATTTTGTTCCGTGCCAGTCGTGGAATATTCCAGTGAACAGGGGCCTGTTAGGCACAACCTGATAATGCAGCTTGTGAGTCATTCTCACAATCTGAATACTATCAAGACTGAGGGTTATGAGTCAGTTTGTTTATATCATTATGTCCTTGGGAGAAACACTTATCTCTTGATCCTCACTCTACTTAGATGTCAGTGAGGACTTGACTTTAGAGCTGGGGAGGTGGGGCATTGCAATTAGCAATGACTTTGCTATATTTTTTATTTTATTGTGTATTCAAATATATCGAGGGGTGCCTGCGCAAAGACCGTAACTCGAAATTTTACGAATTTTACTTTTTTACATATTCTGTTTGGTCTCTGTGTGCTGCACGCTTCTATGAAGTCCATTTTCGAGTATCTCAATTAATGACCTAATTATTAATTAGGATGCAAAAACCGTAACAAATATTGCCGTTAATGAAGGCTGCGCAAAAGCCGTATCGTGAAATACGGTGACAAAGAGATCTGTAGCCGGCATTTCTGTGACTGCGCAAAGACCGTATCTCACGTTACGGCGTTTGGGCAGGCTCACAATCTTGAACACAGCACAAAACCTGCCCGCACAAAAGCCTTACCTCGCGTTACGGCTTTTGCGCAGGACCGCGAGCTAGAATACTTACTGATTTCTGCGTGCGCTAAACCCGTATTTCACGATAAGGTTTTTGCGCAGGAAGAAATTCGACAACTTTCAGACTTGCTGATGCGCAAAGACCGTAACTGACAATTTACATGTTACTATTCTTTAACTACTTCATTGAGAAAGAATGCTTTCGGGCTGCTCGTAGAAGCTTTCTTCTTGGTCTGAACTCCGAAAATTCACCCTTGATCAGTGTAACTAGATCTAATTGAGTTTTCCCTGTTTTATTCACCTTGTAACATCAGATGCCCCATCGCACTCTATACTCTAAATAGACCTAACAATGGTCTTGATGTTGTGTATAGAATTGAGGTGAGTAAAGGCGATGGTTTTAACAGCAGTCACTGCATAGCTTCATAGTAAAACACCACACACACAGGAACCGTCATGGATCTTTAGTACAAAACAGAGCGGCAAACATCTAATTTATTCACCCGGGTTTAAGTCTTTGTTCTCATTTCTAACAGACGGCACGGCGACAAATTTGGTGTCACCCTTGACCTAAAGGCATTAACTTAACAAATAAATCCCCTTGACCACAATAGCCTTTTCCTCATGCTTGCTCACAGACATGGAGTGGAAGGTGAGGTGAGGAGTGGGTAGTACTGAACCCAAAACCTCTACCCTAGTGGAGATTCTTAGTACAGTATTAACTATACTGTGGCTTTATATGACCTTCTCCCTAATCCTGCTTATCTTCATTTTTGAAACCGTCCTACTAATAACCTACTTGTCCAGATTTACTATGTGACAATCACGAATACAAGAGAAACTGCTCGTCCGGCCCTTAGTACCGACCTTTTTCACAGTAGTTTCCAGAAGGAAATCTATCATCAGACCTTCAGCAGATCAACAACAGAAGCCCTCATCAGACGGTAACATTCATGTAAGTAGATCAATTTCATCTTCGTAATGCTGCTCATGTGTGTTTATTTTGGTTTTCTTCAGACTGCCTACATTCCTTCCTTCTCTCTCACTCTCTCTCTCTCTCTCGCCACTTGTTTTCTGTTCACACCTTTCTCTCCCTTTCTCTCTCTCTCTCTATCTATCTATCTCTCTCTGTTCCCACAGGGAAAAAAAAAAGATCAATGAATGTGTGTGTTTGTGGAACAGGAGAGGAGGGATGTGGCAACCTAAATTCAAAACAACATCAAACACTGTAATAATGATATTTTGTAACATAATGGCGTGCACATTTGTTATATTTGGATACTTTTTAATTTTCGTTACAGTCTACCGACATGAATCGTGATGATTTTGACAGTGTATACCACCGTGTCGCTGCATTAGAGATCACCGCCAAGTTTCATCCGATGAGGAGCCCCCTAGTGAAAAAAACCGCCCTATTATGACATCAGCAGTTCAACAAAGTGACAGTATTGAAATCAACTCATCCGACAATGAACCACAGAATGCACTAAATGAAGCTGCTAGAGATTTTTGTGGAGATGCAAGCTATGAGTTCACTTCAGATGATAGCAGCAGCTCTTCCAGTCCAGCACCATCCAAAGGAAGAATCACACAGTTTCAGTAATATCTGCATCAGGCAATAGAGCATGTAGTAGCAAACCAGAAGCTGCACAAAAGCCGGCTTGATAATTTACAGGCTCCTACGGCCTGCAATGGCAAGAAATGTAGCAAGATGGAAGGTGATTTTTGAAGCATCTGCAACCCACTTTCAGGACAGAAATAGTGCAGACCTAGGAAAATCTCTGTAATTTTTTTATTAGGAACAGCACACCATTTACCGACTTTTTATGGCTCCTAGAAACGATGAAGGAAAGGATGATAGATACTTTTGCTTCTTTTTTAATATCTTAAAGCTGTGATATCCAAGGAGCTGGGACAATGATGCTGCAGACCTTCTTCCCTGCGTCCTTGCTGACAGGTCAGAGAGAGTTGTAAAGACTTATTCCAGCGACTTGTTCTTCAGCCTTGGAGACTGCCCCTGCGACATGCGCGCGCAGTGAAAGAAGTTGATAAAGATACTAATTTAACTCTGACTTTCCTTGATTGTGCACCTGCCAAAACGATGCTTGCCACAACTCACCACTTTAGACCAACAATATTCGCTGCCAGACCTGCAGTTGGGCTTAGGCAATAGAAGTGAAGAGATCCAAAACAGAGCCCGCCTGAAGAGGATCAGTCCAGGGTGTCTTCCCCCAAACAAGCAGAGAACTTACTCTGAAGCTGAAAACACCATCGTATTCATCATTAGGAACCAAGGTAACTATATGAGGCCCCCCAAGGAAGAATTTGGTACAGAGAAACATGCTCAGCCATCCTCATGGAGGAAAAACGTGAGAAAATTGCTCAAATGGCTATGCATTTTGCAGATAGTGAAGAGACAGGAACAACTCAAGTACTTCAAATACTCACTTGCTTGAGAAGACTTCATGCCATCTGAGAGTTACAGGATGCAGCAAGTAAAGTCATTTCGAGTTCGACAATGTTTACAACAATTCCTCAATGCTACTCATCGAAGCTGCCCTTTAGCAATGGAAAAAGACATGATCTGTTGACCCTGTGTGCAAGTGGGATAGTTCCCTAAGAATACGACTTCTTCCAGGTCTTTTTTACCGTCGCCTGCACACGAACACTGATTCTGCTCTTCATTGAGGGATTGTGGTGAGGACAGAAGGGAGAATATTTTTAATTAATGGAGAAAAGGTTATCAGTTTGATTTTCTGATTCAATAAAATTGTTAATGTCAGTTTGTCTTTATGATTAATTCACATGGCGGTCTCCCAGGATTCAGTCTTTGCTTCATTTTCATCCCAGATGATTTGCAACGGAATTCACAAAGCACTGCAACTTTCTGTGCTTTGACGCTACATAGGTACTGCTTTCCAGTGACAACATATTTTAATTTTTGAGTGCCACCATGTGTATTTAATACTCCGAAGAGACCAAACTTACAGACAGTATCACACCTTTTAGTGAGCTTCTTAAAGAGCATACCAGTTAATAACGATCATGTAACATTGGGGAAAGGCAAATTAATGACTCCTGAGTTCTGCTTGTTCACAACTTTCATACTGTGTTGATTCTGGGTGACATTTACAAGGAGGTTTTATCTCTCAGTCTCTCACGGTCGTCTCTGGTTTAATGTTCTAAATATAATAAAATCAACAATGATAAACTTGTCTAATATAGGATTCAAGCTGCCACATTTTTTTTACACTTTAACATGTATGAATTAGATGTATTGTTTATTTCACTGTACCATTTTTTTTAATACTCCAGACACGTGCATTTTCCACTTGCAACTCCATCGGCACAAATCTGTGAGTGTGCGGCAAAATATTTTTGTGCCTGTAGAATGTGTGTGTGTGTGTGTGAGTGAGAGAGAGAGAGAGAGAGAGAGAGAGAGAGAGAATATAATAGAAACAACATTCGTGTCGGAAAGTATCATACAGTTATGGATTAAACATTAGCCTAAAATGTTAAGATTGTCTCAACTTTACTTGTGAAAGTTTGTTGGTTTTCTTTTTAACTAGGACTGCATGCACAGATAAAGCCATTGCACTTTCCAAATCACAAGTATCCTAGCAACTTCTTGCCTGCGCAAACACCGTATCTGGTGTTACGGCTTTTGCGCAGGCACATTCCTTGCCGACTTGCCTAGTTTTCACACCCGTAACTTGAATTACGATCTTTGCGCAGACACAGAAACTGGTGATATTTATGTGGTGGCAGTCGTATCTCGAATTACGGTTTTTGCGTCGCCCTCGTTGTGCCCATTGTGCAGGCTGTCAGGAATGCGCAAAGACCGTAAATGAAGATACGGCTCTTACGCAGCCTAAGAGAGAGCAGAGTTTCAAAATTCTTGACTGCGCAAAGCTCGTATCATATACTGGCTTCATAAATTGATATTTTACAAGAAGAAAACATCTGAGCATCTTGAATTGTTTTACACAGGTACAAAGAGAACAAGATGACGTTTACATAGGTATAAAATTTATGACATTTATCAAAAGTAAAGTATTTTTAATCCGTGCTCAAACTTTCAAATCGCTCTCCTGTAAAATCAACAAAACTTGCGTTACGGTCTTTGCGCAGGCAACCCTCGATATGATGTGTACTGTACAGTTGTATTATGAATGTATTGTGTAACATTGTATGGTATTGGAAACAAATTCCCCATGGGTTGAAAAAAATTGTATTTTCATTTTATGTTTTATTCATGACAGTAATTAATTTGTTATGACAAATACATATGCTGCAGGCTGACAAAATAATCAATTGACAGCCCTTCTTTCTTTACTCTTGTAAGTCATATAACAGCTAATCTTCACAGTAAAGAAGGAACATTCCTACCTAGGTTTTTGTCAAATAAAATTAGCAAAATACATTCTCAGCAATATTTTCGCTCGTTTACTAAGCTGTGTCATTTTGACTGACTGCTTCAGTCAGCTCTCTGATTAATTTTGGATTTCATCTCTAGTGCATTTCAGTGTATAAGAGCAGATTCAAGAACATGTTTTTGTCTCTCTGCAGTTTTGTTATCATAACCACTGCTACTGATTTGCCCTTCATTACACTTTTACTGCAGTCCCATTGTTTTAGAATGGACACTTGTTCTTTTGTTAGAAAGCATTTGAGCATGGAACATTTTATCTTTCAAAGGGGTACCACCAGCAATTTCTCCATGAGTTCTGTACCTTTGGGCAAGCTGGAGCGTTGCGTTCTGGGAGCATTTGAACGTGAAGACCGTCCTCTCGATGATGCGGAGGGGAGAGCAGCTATGTGGCATTGTCATGAGGTTGCAGTTACAGACACAACCACTGGAGATAGGTAGGCTCTATGTTTGTCAAATACATCTCTGTCAAGCTAGACAGGTAAATATCATCAACATCTAAAGGAAATATTGATAAGGAAACAAGTTTGAAGAGATTTCAAGCCTTCTCCTTCATTCCTTTTGGATGTATGTGCTGTCACTGTCTTAGTATTTCTCTACTCAACGTATTATATTGGGTGTCAGACTGAGACACATGGATTTTAGTAGAAATTATGTTTACAACTGAAAAGGTAAATAAAAATTGGCATTTAACATGAAAAAAAAAGAACTTGCTGTAAACTTTCAGTTTCAACTGCTACATAATTGGACCGTAGGATTTTTATTTTTTTGAGTTTGAAGACAGTGTTTTTTAGCTGTGATCAGGTTTGGGGTCCTGGTTGAGTGAAAGACCTCACCATTTGGTAGAGTAGGATTTGGTTTCCAGAAAGTGAACAAATGTGTTCATGTCAGCAAATTTTGATGTTAGAATATTAATTTTGTTTTATTTAGTCTCGATCATCTTGTTTTCACTGCCTTAGAGGATATGTTTGCATCCTCTGTAAATTTTTGTTTCATTTCTGTAAATGTGTCTATTTGCTCCTCTTCAGGTACATATTCCCCTGCAAGTCATGGATCAAGATCTTCCCAAGGGTGTCAAAGAGGGATGGTGTTGTCCTAGATGTGCAGAAAGTGGAGGAGAGCCAGGTCAAGACAACACGCAGTAAGTTATCCACTGTCATACTGTGTACACATTCAAACATTGTGGGTTTTAAAAGGTTAGGAATGTACCTCACAGCAGTTTGTTCATAAATAAACATGTTACTGATGCAGTCAGGGTTGCTATACCTGCAATGCTTAACAGCACTTATTTTACACTCCCAATAACATTCAGCTTCTGCACTTAACACAAACTTTCCAGGCCACATTACCAAAGAAAACAACACAGTGCTGCTGAATTATACACTGCATTTAATTACAATCTTTTTAGTGATCTCTGTGAGTTGCAATTAAGCAAGGTGCATTTTATTATTTACAAATTGACAAGGTATGTGAGACTCTTAAGAGCTGTTAGTTTATGAGGCTTGAGATAGCCATGTCCACTAACAGTATGTTTGTTTCCTATTGGTTTCTGAAAATGATTTATCAGATAAGTGAATGATGTCTGCATGCTTTTATGATTTTAGTGCATTCTCCCGTCAAATTTCAAAATCGCAACAGGAATGCAGTCAGATCATTTAATTGCAAGATATTTTGCTTAACCCCCACATTTTGCTGGTAACGGAATTTGTGTATATGTAAATGCTGACAGCATATAGTATCATGTGACCATGCCCTCACCCTCCTCACAACTCATGCCTTCATGAAGTTGTAGTAGGTGGAGTCAGCTACGTTATCCAGTAAACAGAATATTAGCTTCTGTTGCTCATATCTTGATAATTACAATTTTTTCTCTATCTCCCAGAACTAGCCCCAGTCAAGTATGAGGTGGTTGTGGTGACAGGTGATGTGAAGGGAGCAGGCACTAATGCTAATGTCTCCATCACCATCTATGGTTCTAATGGTGACACAGGCAAGCGTCCACTACAGAAATCTTTCCGAGACTTGTTTGAGAGGAACCAGACAGACAAATTCCAGCTGGAAGCTTTGGATTTGGGTGAGTCTCTCTTATGTATATGTACACATCTCTCTCAGGACTTCGGGAGTGGTGGAGGTGCTCTGTAGCTGTGCTTGTAGTGGTAATAATAACGAGGTTTACAAGTCTAGGAACAAGGCAGTACAAGCTGACCTGATTACATATTATTATTGCCCACAGATCAGATCAAATTACATCTGTTAAGACTGGTAGTTCTGTGATGTGTTTACTTTCATAGGTCACAACATTTTCTTTCACATTTCCACAGGTGAGCTACAAAAGATAAGAATGGAACACGACAACAGTGGTTTCCGACCAGCCTGGTTTTTGGACCGGGTAGAAGTGACCAACATGGCCACCAGCAACACCACAGTGTTCCCTTGCAACAAGTGGTTGGCCAAGGACAAAGGTGACGGAGAAATCTCCAGGGAGGTCTACGCCAAAACTGACTGATTGACCTCACCCTTATAAGACTAAACTTGACAGTTTATTGAAGGCATCAGTTCTTATGCCTATCAAGGTCACTCCTTTAGTTTATGAGCAACAAGACATCATTGGTGTGGTGTAATACATAAAGAAGACTTTTTTTCCATTTATGTTCCAATGGGACTCACAAGGAAGTTGGTCAGAGCCAGTGATGTACCAGTGCCATAAGAAGACAACAAAACCAGCATCTATCTCAAGTGTTCACCCACAGCACCATAGATATGTTGATTTGTGTGCCTCACTGTTACAAACCTTGTAGCTTTTAAAGTTGTTGTTATACTTTATACCCAGTGAAACTTGTGAACTTCAGACAGTTATGAGACTAGGATAAGTTCTGGCCTAGATATGAGTGGACTGGGGACATGGCTTAACAAGGGTTTTTTAAGAAATCATTACCTTTCTAGAGAGACAAACACAGCTGCTTAAATTCTTTATTTTCTTTGTGTTAGGAAGCTGACATTTGTCTTATATAGCCTCTTGGTACAGACCTGTATGATATAAACCATAGTTTATTGTTACATTGCTTGGAACTTTTATAGTAGGTTGCTGACTGTCTAATGTGTCTGTGATTCTCGGAAAAATACAAAAGCATACATCAGATGATACGTCTTTGTTAACTCAAGCTTGCTTCCATTATCTGGTGGCACGTCCGCACATGACACTTCCTTTAAAAATTTCTTTAGGGGGTGGGAATCATTTTAGGCTCCAGACAGTTTAGTGAGTTAATCAAGCCATTTTTCACCGAACCACATATAGGAGTGTGTCAGATGATAAATCCGATTTGGAAGTTGGTCACAGCAATCGTAGACCTGACATGAGCATATTGCAGGGTCTAGGTGCATTCTTGAAATGACTGACTCACAACTCTTAAGGAATACTGGTCGTGGCAGACTTTGGCCACCATATTTTTTGCTCTTTACTTTCTCATGTCGATATTCAATATTGCTTTTTTTCTGAGTGCTACTTGTTTTAGCTTGGCTCTGCTTTCTTAATGTTATCATTGCCTCCTGATTACCACGTGTATACAACTGTTGTCATTCTATCATATGTACTCAGAACCATCATGTATCAAGCATGACCAACCAATTTCTCATTTATCAAGCATAGTCACCTTTTTAACTTAAGCTCAGGTGTTAGCCAGATAGCTTGGCTAGATAATGCATTCCTATCTGTTATGTAATGACTCATTTTGTGCATTCTTTCGCATGCCTTGTAAACTGCCTTGCCATTGTAACAAGTCTTTAATGGCACTTAACATTTTTATTGACCTACATGTATTTTACCAATAATTTTGAATTTTACACTGTATAGGATAGTCACTATGTATATTTGAAGTGTGGGTGTGATATAGCAAGTATTCATGTATGGAGATTATATGAATGGGAAGGTTTAATACTCTCGACATTTAATATATGATGATGGTCATATATTTGTTGTTGTTATTTCTTGTTTTAGATACCTATTGTAAAGCTTACAAACCTTTTGTGCCAATGATTTCGTGCTTTTAATATTTTTTATCTTAATTTGTATCATTATTTCATCATTTCTTTGTAACAAAGGCAGCTTAGGTCATATCTCTAGGTAGTGGTTTTTAAATAATTCATAAGTGTAGAGGGCTTTGAGTTTTAAGTAGAAGGCATTGAGTTTTTCTTGGATTTCCCGTTTTAATTTGTAAATGTATGTATATGTAGGCTACGCATTTGGTCATGTTTAAAATCACAAGCTATGTCCTCATTAAGAGAATTTTGGGAGTGGTGAACCCCAGCTCTGCCTACCCTAACACTGATCATTTTGTGCTCATGTTTACAGATTGTTTCCAAGAATACACAAATACGACAGTTTTTATAATTTAGCCTCACCAATCAAGGTCAACTTGCACTGTGATAACTTAACCAATTTATACATATTTTGTACAACTTTTGTGATCTTTTTCTTACCTTGTGATAATTATTTTTTATTATTTTTTTTAGAAGACTGATCCCACCAATACCATTTTAAGCAGAATAAAGCATTCCTATAACAGCATACATGTAGTTCAAAGTACACACCATATACCGTCCTTTAAATTATTACAATATAGTCAAAAGATAGACATATTTGTTTGCCATCCCATAATTGAATATTGTGTATATTTACCAGATCTCATTTTCAAAATATTATTAACGTCATCCAGAATGTTAAAAATATTTATGATCATTTCCATAATCAGACTCCGGTCAATCATGGCCTCAAATATTTATTCCACAGATTAATATAGATTTAGTTTCTGTTTCCAGTTTTTAGGAGAGTTATGAATTTCCCTCTCTTCTTCCTTAACCAGTGATGTAATATGTTGTCTGATGAAATCAGGATCTGTTTCTAAACTTATGCAGTCAGTGAATGATAAAAGCCATACCCCCCTCTACCTCCTACCAGAAAAAAAAAAGAATCCTTTGGGATGATAACATGTGTGGTTTTTAACTGAAGAGATTTGAAGTTCAATCGTTTAGGTCTTTGACAAAAGCGTACTCTATCATTGTTTTATGAACTGTTGGATGGTTTTTGTGCTACATATTAAATTGGCTTTACTGCACATATAGAACTCACTTCAATTGACTGCACCACTTTCATTGTAAATAGAATGATCTGACATAGGGTAAAGTCATAAACATCTCTGATATTACAACTGTGCACAATCAAAGTTGAATGTCCTTTTTTNCCATTAATGCCCAACAGCATTAGTGCATTATCTGTGGCTGGATAAAAGACTAAATGCAAAAGTTATACTGTTTCAACAACAAACAGATACACTGTCTTGTTCTTGAGAACTCTTTTGCATGCTATTCTGAGCAGATGCTCTTTAGATTTGCAGGAAGGCACGATTTGCCTGTGATAATTGTTACTTGAAGAATGGACATTGCTCTAGTCTGGCCCACTGGGTTGAATTTTGGAGACTTTTATCATCTCCTAGTTAAAGCTAACGTAATTTATAGGTTATGCACCTGACAGCCATTGAAGGAGGTGGGAAGTAGAGAGGACAGTGATGAATTTGCATGTTATTCAGTGCTAGATTTAAGCCAAAATTTGCAGCTAGAGACTTGGAACTTTTTGCCTGAAACAACAAGTTTTCCTCATTTGTTTTCAGTTTATTCTACTTTATTCAACAAATATAATAACACACTGATTGTTGCCTAGGATTGTTTTACCGTGACTATGATAATGTAATATGTTTTTTTAAAAAAAACAGAGTTGATAGAGAAATCTATGTAACATCATGTAAACTAATCAACTTTGATATGACTCACATTACTATACATTCGAAATTCATTTGTCATGCGGCGAGATTGGGCATTGCTGCTTGTACTTTTACAGAATATGTTAAACAGCTTTTCTTTAGTAAAAAAAGATCAACTAGTCATGGAATCTAATGCCATATGTCACAGATGACATGTTATGTTGCTCAATTTACTGCAGAAATCTGATTTTTGTCCGTAAACATTTCACTGTGGTCAAAACCAAATTTGAACCAACTGCACCCTTTGAGGAGAGACTTATAAACTCCCCAAGAAAAACACCACAGCATTTTGTCACACATGATGATTGTTGAGAAAAATATAATAACGTGGATAAGTTATGTTGTGTAGTTGCATGGATGAATCTCTGTTGATGTTATTCTGACTCATTATCATTCTGTTCAGATCACATTTATATTGAAGAAAAGAAATAAGGTTTGAACAGAATGGTAACAATACATACAGTGAAACCTGGTCTGGCTATAACTTGTATATTGTGACCACTTGCCAAAACAACCAAGTTTCAGGGATGATTGTTTGTATTACCTATATAATAAACCTTCATATGGCAAACACTGGCATGACCCAGCCACAGCCTTTTTTCATGTCCCAACATGTCTGTTATAAAACAGAAAGAGAAATGCTGTATAAGGTGACTGCCAGTTGACTACTATGAAACATCATAAGGGCTATGCACATATATTACATCCAACCAAGAGGTAAAATATGTTTTCCTCAAGTGTGAATGCATTATCTGTCACTTGAACTGTTTGTGTAGCATGGTTGCAATATTGCATAGTGAACCAGTATCACTAAAATGCAACACATTCTTCAGAGGGGCCTTAGAACCGAATTTGTGACCTAAAGGGTAAAGATTTTTACTACATCTCAGCAAAAAGTAACCTGTGTAGGAGACCATCTGTCTTAGGTGACTGCTTCTGTAGGGATATGAATGGTTGCCATATTATTATATAGGTTTTACTGTATGTTCCATGTGTCTTCTCCTATGTCCTTGATGCAGTTTCGTGTAAGAATCTGAGTTGAAAGAGGCCTTGATGTCATGAGCAAAATGCTGTATGTTGGCACCGTTATTTGTGCATTCAATCCTTTCATATGACCAGAGTAGTGACCGTATGTGAATGGTACTGCCTTGCTCAGGATGAATGTTATATTCATGTAAACTGATGACATGCAGATGCTGATGTACCGCTTCTGTTATTTTAGTAATTCTGACATTTTCTTAGTGTACATTGTTGTTGCCTTTGTTGTTTGCTTTAATTTGTTATCATTATGAACAAAAGGATTGTGGTGCTTGTTTTTTTTGACTAGTAAAGGTGTTTCTTTCTCACTGCACCAAAGGGTCAGTTTGCTTCAGTATCAACTTGACTCAAAAGTCTCTTAAGGTCATTGCAAAGACTGTTTCCATCTTCTCAATTCACACAACTTTGAAATTAACCCCACTTCTTTGATTGTGTGTTTACTGCAAAGAAGCAAATTTTAAATCAAGAAGTGCTAGTGTAGAGGCAGGAGCAAATATCTCATTGAAATCCATTTTTACTGTGGTGCCTATTTTTACATTTTACACATATTTATCAATGTAACATAGTGCTGCCTTCAGAAAACTCTTTTATTGTCATTCAGTTGTTAGATATACAAAGTGTAAGCCTTAATACCATACCACAAAAAAGAAATTAATGTCTAAAGAGCCTTATAATAATTATCATTCCATTGGCAAAAATATGAAGATGAAGTCCTTTTTCACTATACTAGGAATGTGAAAATGAGCCCTTAATCTCATTGGCATGCTAGAAGTTTGAAATTTAACCTTTGTATTATATCCCTGCTGTAATTTAGAAGGATGGTGATGGCATCACACTTTGATCACTGATATTGTTTAGTATATTACCTATATACAATACAATGCTTATCAGTATGGAGCTCACCAATCTGAATGCACAGTGACAAACTGCTCATAATATACTATATCTGTTTGGATGATATGACCTCATCCATGCCAGCTTTTTGTTTTGAAATCTTACGTGGGTTCTGATCAGTTTTACAACTACTCATTCAAACCTTTTTTTTCTGATTTGAACCCATACTTAGATACATTCCTTGTTCTCATGTCACATCATTTATAAAATTACTTAATTTTAATCCTGATTAATATTACTGTAGAACAAACTTTGTAAAATAGTATATGTTAGGTCAATGCCTTAATTCACAAAGATATTACAATTAAAACTTCTAAATATTACATTTTTTGGTTTATTTGCTTTTTACAGTCATTCTTGTTGGGTGTTAACATCTGCATCATGGGAGGAAGTGCAGTTTCAGGGGTAAAGAGAGAAAGAGAAGGAAAAAGGAGGTAGAGAAAGAGAGGAGAATCAGAGGATGGGGTGATAAGTAAGAACAGATAAACGGGAAAAGAGAGAGAAGAACTGAAAGTAAAACTTGCATCGTTGTTGTTGTTGTTGGATGGAGGAGGGGTAGGGACAGTTTCAAGACTGAAGAGAGAAAGATAAAGGGAGGATGAGAGAAGGGATACTTTAATTTTACTTCACTTTGTGATGCAAAATACTTTATCCTTTCATTTAATTTCATGTACATGAGTTATCTTGTGTGACATTCCTGCTGCCTCAAGCAAATCTCCTTCCATTGTTTTCTGAGAACAGAGGGACTTGTAAGTTTCCAGCTGACCATGGATTCTGAAGATCAAATTCACGGCTGCACAATGATTTGTTGACACATTATGTGATACCAAACTGGCATGTCAGCTCATCAGTAAACAAGGCTTGATTTTAAATGTCAAAAAGTCTAAATGTCGAATAACATGCACACAAGAAAAGTCAAATAAAAATTCACTGATATGTCATCACTCACCTTCATTTGGGATGAAAGATTAAGACCATATTCTTGTATATAGACTACATCTGTCCTGCAAAGCTCAGGACTAATGAGCTTTTGTTGTTTTAATTATGTATTTATAAAAAGGTTTTTAAAAAACATTTTAGATCTGATGAGCTTCTCTCTCTCTCTCTCTCTCTCTCTCTCTCTCTCTCTCTCTCTCTCTCTCTGCCTCTCTCTTCTTCTTCTTCTTCTTCTTCTTCTCTCTTCTCTCTCTCTTTCAGTCTCTCTCTCTGCCTCTCTCCTTCTCACATACTTAGACACCCATATACATCCACCTTGCAGTATTACCACCACAGAAGAGTTAATTATTGAATCCTGCTGCCGCATGCCATCAGCCCTCGTATTACTGCATAAAAAAGACTGTACAAGGACATTATTTGTTTCATGCCTCTGTCTAAGAGGGACACATTATAAGTAGATTTAAATATACCAACAGTAATACTATTAAAATCCATGCAGAAAAAAAAAATCTCATGTAATATCAGGAAGGGAAGAAGAGTTTCTTCCAAAATTTTTTATTTTTGTTTTTCGCTTATGGAAAAAAAATGTAACGGTGGAGGGGCATTTCTAAGGTGGTAAATTAAAAGATGGCAATTGATGGTACATAATAAAGTAGGGCCATAACGGGGACAACAAATAATCAAAGTGTCATGGGAAATAACTGCAAAACCTGATATCATTGTTATAGTTCTACTTGAGTTGTATCCCTTGAGGTCACATTGAAATGTCGCCAAAACTGTCAGTCTGTCACCTGGTGACGTCATCAATCATTGTGTACACTTTCTTTATAACCAGGAAATGGCCGATGTTCTTTTCACAGGTCGAAACTGAACGTAGACGATATGGACTAAAAGTTTCTTAAAAGTTTTTACCATGCTTTGCTCGGGCTTAATGAGCAGTGGTGAAGAGTTGTAAGTAAGACTGACCACTCAGTGTGTCAAATGGAATACTCCGAATACACTTAGGATCTATTTTCGAGTTCCATAAACAGATAAACACCGTTGCAGAGACGCTTTCATAAACCTCTGTCAGTTGATTCAAGGTGTGGACTACTGGCACTGATTCAGTGAACTGACCCATTCAGCTGAGCCAGCATTGCCTGGTTCGAGCACAGAGAAGATAGACTGGTAGTGGAGTAGCAGCCATTGAAAACTAGGGTAAGTACACTCAGTCATGTTGCAGTCGAAAACATGATGACTGTTGCCAATACAGAAGTAAGCAGTCTTGTGTGTTGCAAAGTGTAGATCCCTTATGATAATGAAATTAACCTGACAGTTTGTACTGTAAAGTAACAACTACTTTCACGCATATAATAGATTTACAGTTTTGGTAGATGACAGAATGTCAGGGCTAGCTATAGATGGAAATGTAAACACATCAACATCACCATTGATGGATAAACTTGTCGTCAATGTGCAGCAATCTCACATATGACAGCAGCAATGGGGTGATTTATTTTAAGATTAGATCAATACATGTACAAGAACAGTGCTGCCAACCTGAGGAATAGCCAAGTGCTTGTAGTAGGGCAGCACTCAGCAAATGTTATGGAGATATATGTTTGCATTTAACATGAGTATTGATTGTTTCCTGACTTTTTTCACCACCTTCTACTGAAAAAAATCTGTAAATTTATTGATATACATTTTCACTTTGCTTAATGCACTTTTTTAACAACCATGCATGGGCACATACAGAATGGCTGTGTTAGGGAAAAATATGGCCACAGCCTAGAAGTTTTGTTAGTAATGACATTACCAACTGAGTTGAGACACATTTTGAACTTTTGGGACATATTCATGACATGACATGTCCATTTTTAACTACTTCTGGTCAAAACCTTATTTTTGGCTATTGTGATTTGTTTTGTATCATATTTTTGTTTCTACTTTGGTTTAAAAATACTCCTTTACAAATAACAGTTGCAACACTTTTTTGTGAAGTCATTATATTTATCACACAGAGTGACCATTCTTAGTGCAGTGGCTGTCCTGTTAATTTATCCCTAAAACATAATCTGTGGTTACTAGACGCAGCAAACAGAGGTTGAAGATTTATTTTGAAAATAGTCGCCTCATTTGTATTTTGAGTATGTCACAAGATTGGTCTGGCGACCCTCTATACTTTGTGACTACTCGCCAAAGCAACCATGTTTCATGCATGACTGTTCGTGTTTCCTGTATTTTACCTGCTCTTTCAAATAGTATGATATGTTATAAGAGCAGTTTGTTGAATGACCAGGAAAGTTTCTATGCTTCTTTTATTAATGGAGAGCGAATTGCAGCTTGTGCTCAGATTTAGTTGAAGAAAAAAAAAAGAGAACTGGTTCTCCGTATTCCTCTTTATATCACACCAGCTGATGGGTTTTGGATGCTGTTCAGGAAAAGGGGGAGTAGACAACCAAACTCATGGCACAACTACACATATTTATACCACTTCTATTTTGGCAGACTTTTTTAGATCAGATCTGTCAAGATATTTGGCCACATAATGTCAGCTTTACAAATCTGGCTACTGACAAACATGACATGTTAACCAGCCTTGTCATTTGTTGTCAACCCTTGTAAGACTGCATAAAAAAGACTGTACAAGGACATTATTTGTTTCATGTCTCATAATTAGTTTCACACTTAAGCCAGTTGTTTCATGTCTCTTAATTAGTTTGGCACTCAAGCCAGTTGCCTCTTTTGCAGACCTGCCTTGCAATGGCAGGAGCTAGGAAGTTAGTTTTTTTTTTTGTTATGTTTGGGGAAGGGGGAAGGAAGAGGGCCAGAGATTTTGAGATCCATTTCCATTTGATCAGTTTCCCTTTGCATAGCGTTCTTCTTCCATCCCTCTCTCACCCCCTACACCATTATATTACGCCTTTTACTATGTGTACGCCGTACATCTGTTACCTGTGATATGATTTGCACAAACTGTGAAGTCACACCTGTAGATAATGGATGGTCCATCATGTTGATTGCTGTCAGTTTCTCTTGTACCACAAGGTTCAACCTTATAGTCAAGTCACAGAGAAGCATCTCAGATAGTTCTTTCACAGTTTCATACTCTTCATGTTGCATGCAGAAGGCACACTTGGAATCATCCATAAACGAAGTATGTTTTTTTTATTATTTGAGGGTGTGTGGGGAAGTCTGGAATAATTTGATTATTTCAGTCACTGAAATTTGAGCTTTTTATTATTTCACCTAGTCTAATCATTGTGGGTTGAGAATCCGCCTTGTATTTGAGTCATCAAGAGTTACAGCCGTTTTTGTTCCGCTCTTGTGACATAATCGACTACCATCAACGCACCGACCGTGTGCTGAGAAAATATTGACACTGTAATTGCCCATGTTTGTTTGAGCACTGTTAACAGAGGGCTAGTTGCTTTGATGTCAGCTGACCGCTAATGAGCAGCGGCATCTAATGAGTTATCAGACTGATCGATACCGCGACCTTAGCATTCCTGCCCGCCTTTTGACGTGCTCAACTCCACCCTATACATTACCCATACTAATAATATGCGCGTAATTAAGTTTTATTGATCTGTACACTCTGCGAGCTTCAGGTGGGCGCACCCTTCTCTTGATGCTGGTGTGATTTTCTTTTAACATTCAGCCAGGCGTTTCTGCCCACAGACATACATATGGAGGGAAAGGGATTTGGGGTGAGGGGGAGGGGGTAGTCGCCACCTCAGCGGAACTGCATCCGTCTCTAATTGCTTACATAGACGTCAAGTAAGTGGTGAATCATTAACATATGAAAGCAGGCAGTTTTTCAAAAATTGTCAACATTTACCAAAAAAAAATTGTCAAAATAGGGAGGCTTAACACCCGACCCAACCGGTCGGCTAATAGGGGCACGTTGCCCTAGCATTGCTAAATAAAGCCAAATCAGTCAGTCCGCGCTGTGCCCCGTCGCATCCTCCCCTCCCCCCAAAAGAACAAAATGAGGGGCTCTACGCCTTTCCTACGCTAATATTTTCCCCCCATCCGGACAAAAAGGTCAATATTTTCCTTTCCTTCCAGGAGAAAAGTCAGCCGTATAATTATAAAATGGTAACTTTACGGAGTTACAAATTATGTGGAATCTACCACTGTTTTGTGGCCATCGCTCATGTTTGATATGGTTCAGTTTTCAGATCTTAAGAAGCGCAAGGCACTATGGCTGGATTAGCCAGCCTCTTCCTTTTACTTTTCACATCAAACTCTAATAATATGATAACCAGATCCTCATTTATCACATCTCTTCATCTATTACAGTTGTCATGATTGGCACCTTATTACCCAAGAGTTAAGACGCATCATTTATCGTCAGTCACCATAATTTAATGCTCGATTTTCCCTAGTTGTGACATGCATTCAGCCAGAGTTGACTTTAATTCTTTCGGTTGATCTTTTACGTAGGGAAAAATAGGCAATTGATGTTTATTTCTTTTTGGCGCCAATTCTCTTCTTCTCCCTCCCCAACTTCCCATAGATGTTCCCCTGGTTCCGCCCTTACCAGTGCCAACCTGGTAAGTCCTGGGGAAGACACGGTAACGTTGTGAAGTCTCGGTGGACTTATCAGATCACTACGTCAATAAAAGCGTTAGTTGCGCAGGTTACACTATGCATATACATGTATCACCGTGGCCGTTATAAATGGATTCGAATGTAATAACCAAGTCTTCATGTATTACAGTTATGCATGGCAAGCATCAAATGAGATATCAGACGCTCAGTGTACACTGTCGTTACCTATCACCTATGCGACATTCAAAATTGACTGGGGNGGGGGGGGGGAGTTGACTCTTTTCTTAGGGAATAAAGGCCATTGACTATTTTTGGCTTGAGTTTTTCTTCGTAATACCTTTTCCCATATTCCTTCAACTTCTCTCAAGTATTCCCCTGGTTCCGCCCATGCATGCCAATGCCAGCCCGCCGCGTGCTGGAGAAGAAAGACACGATGACATTGTGAAGTCTCGAAGGACTTCAAGTCACCGCGTCTGATCTATTAAATGCGTGAGTTGTGCAGTGTACACTGTGCACACAGACAGCTCTTCCGCGCTTTCGGTAGTCTAGTTGAGAAAATAGATTTTCTATTTCGTGTTGCTGCCGTCGAGGTTTTCTTGGTACTCTCTAGGCTGTACCTGGCTTAGTAATGATACATAAAAGAGTGCAAGCAAAGCGACGGTGACAGACAGATCGGTAAGTTGAGTTTAAGGCGCCCTAGCCCAATGATAATGACAATGCACCAAATCCGGTTCGGTCCTGGGGTTTTTCGTGCCTACAGTAGTGTTTTCTTCATATACATTATGTTGTAAGGCGGTGAAATGTCCAACGTAATATTCTCAAGAAGCGGCGGTATCCATGCTAGTACTCTGGACGCAAAAGCGCTCTACATGTACATCTACATATATATTAATTATGCCTTTAGGTCTGTTATGGGTCATCGCATTAAGGCTCTTAACGCTGTTTGCTCTTGATTTGCCATCTGCATTAAAGCCCGCAATTTCTTCTGCCAAGTTTTGGCTCTTGAGCAGCATTGAGTGTGCAGTCAGCACTTGTGCTAATGTTGAAAATTTAAGGCAAGATTTTGTTTTTTTCTCCGAGATTGTGGTTTCACTTTCAGAACGGGGAAAATCGCATCGTTTTTCTCAATCAGAGAGTTTTAATTTGCAGCCAGTGCTACCACAGTGTGTATGAAATTGTGAGCTGTTGACATTTTGCTCACCCACGGTCCTGTTCAAAGATGCTTGCTTGTAAAAAAATATGTGTAGACTAAATGATATGTGAAATGTGTGTAAAGATGTAGAAAAAAATCGATAATTCCATTGTGTGTGTAGAGATCTTCAATCGTGGTGAACAGATCTGGTTACTCTGAGTCCTTGTTATAGATTACCATCTTCTGTATTTGGGCGGAAATATGTCGGTGAATACTTTATTTTCCGCACCGGCTACAAATACCGCCAGCAGGTGGCTTTAACAAGAAGCTGCATGAACTCCACAATTATGTGTAGGTATTCGCTGGCGTAAATGACTAATTTTACGGTCAAATGACGTTTCACTGGTGCCATAGTAGTTGTTTTGAAAATTGTGTTTATAACCCGTAATGAATCATTATCGCGCCAAGCAAAGTGGCGTGGAGAAATTTGGTCAGCTGAGGAAATTACTTTGGAGCGATCTTGGCCTTTCAACAATAACCACTTAGTCTGTACTAGAACGCTGGTTTGATCAAGCCTGGCCTGGCCTTTCTCTCATGTTAGTGCTGGATTAGGATAAGGAACAGGAGAATTAGGGATCTGGAAGAGTAGCCGAGAAGAAAGCTTCACCTTTTAATCCTTACCCTGTTCTTTTCATCATTCCGTGCTTCCCTTGACTCGTTTCGTTGATTCAGTTGAGTTCCCCACCTCTTCCTTTCTTCCCCCTCCCTAGAATTCTAAATCGTGAAAATATCCCCTCGGGGCTATCATGTCGTTTTGAAGCCTAAGTATCGCTGGGGAAGTGGGGGGACTGTATACTTAACAACAATAGGTAACTCGCCATGACTTTGTCCATAGGTTGTCCACTCTTGGTCCAAGTTTCTGGTCGTGTGGTCATACTCCAGATCTCCTTTGTCCGAGCCAAAATACGGTCAGCACTTAGCAGCACGGCCTGAAAAACTGTCTGGTAGGTCTAGTTTATAAGTAAGACAGAGATTTGGGCAGATCTATCCTCTACAGTCTCGCCAAGAAAGGGAAGTCGCTGGTCCCTGTGAGTGTTTATAGTAGTGGTGTTCCTATAGAAGATAATCAGTGGGAGTGTTTATACAGTTTTATAGTAGTGGTGTACCTATATAAGATAATCGGTATGAGTGTTTATACAATCTGAAGTGATCGATTGTGTTGAAATACAACGTATTGTGTATCCTATCCGCCCAAGCTGATGTAGAAAGTAGTGTCATAAAGTAGGTCAGATACAAATATTGATATTGCTTTGCTTCGAAAATTGCAGAGGGTCATTATAAAGTTTACTTAAGTCAAGGTCTATTAACTTCAAGAGTTGGATAAAATATTAGGCACATTCACAAGCAGATTATAATACATAATTGTTGCACGTTTCATTGATCTAGATGCTAAACTTTTGTCACATTCACAGCCCAAAAAAGTTAAAAACTCATTATAAAAACATGGCAAGCAGGGCCATTGTGTTAGATGCATACCTAGCAAGATGTGTTTTAATTTTTCAATTGTAATTTAACCACAGTATCTAGATATTTAAAATGTGCACCATTAGCAGACAGTATCCATCTGCTAATTTTGTCAAAGTGCAGCTGCACAAGATTATAATTATTGAAGTTATTAAACTTTGAAGTTAAGAAAGCTTTGGGAGGGGGTAGAGCACCCAATATACAGCCTGTTCTCATGATATTGTGGGTTGATCATATTTATCGGTGAATTCAAACTTATTAAATATATTTTTAAGGAATATGGTCTTGTCATCCTAACAAAAGTTGCAAGTGATCGCATGTGGATTAACATATTTTCTGTTCTCTGATATGCTCACCTGCGAGGTGTATGGTGCAGTTTGGCATGTGTGAGTATGTTTCTTAATCCGATGTGGAATCAGCTACTGTTTATTTAACGCGAGATGAGCAGTGTCATTCTTGTGCATTCAATTCAAAGATCGAAAAGAGTTTGAGTGGTTTGGCAGTGCAGTAGAATCTCGATATAAAGTATACTTGGTGCGCGGAAAAGATACTTCTTAATGAAATGAGGTCCACCTGGATAATGAAATGAAAGAAGAATAATGAATTCGTGCATGTAAAATTCATATGTATTAATAAGGTATACTTATCAAAGGTATACTTCATATCAAGATTCCACCCTGTTTGTAGTCCAGTTCCTTAGAGCAGACCACCCTGTCTAGAAATTTCCAAATAACCCACAAATGAAGAATCTGAAAACGTTTTACTTATCTACGCCTGGTCTGCACTGTCAGTGTGTTGTACAGTTCCACTGGATAAGTGGTGCTAAAGCTGTGGGTGGTAAAACGCCCGTTTTATTCCATAGTAAAAGTGGCAGGAGTAAAATTGGCCTGTTACACCGAAATGGAAACTCAGGAGCTCTTTATCTTGTTCGTGGTTATAACCTTGGGTGAGAATTCCCAGGCGGTATCTTGTCTCAATTTTCTTCCTTCCATCTGACATTTCCACCGACTCTGTGCTCGCTTATCACTCCAGCATGGTGTACAATGAACGTTGCTCTCTAGCCAACACTATGCGGGCCATTCCACAGAATGCACCCACATTTATCCCATACTCTTAAGATGATCCTCAATTTGTAACTGTGTATGGTGGATGTGTTTAGGCATGCATGGTTGTTGTAAGATACGGGGTGGTGCCTGTATGTGTGTGGGGTCGGGGCGGAGGGTAGTTGCTTGGTTTGATTTAGCGCTGTTTTCTGGGAAGAGGGAAAACAGGGAAGTGAAATGGTGTGTGGGAGGATTTTTACTATTCACATCGAAAACAGTGTCATGTCGCTGTAATGTTTTATGTCCATGAACCCTTGACTGGCCCAGAGAACCTGGAGCATCACGTGATCTGGGAAACAATACCATCATTTTGCATCTCATTTTTTTTGTTCAAGCTGTGGGTTCCAATACATTATAGCTAGCGGAGATCACAGGAGTTCAGCACTACCAGCGGAGTTCACTTGAGTTATGCACTAACTCTCATGACTTCGCAGCACTACTGTAGTATTAGTTTGTCCGGTGTTGTTCTTTGGGATAATCGTTCTGATCCAATCACGACAAGATCTGGTGAGTTCAAGCGTGTGTTATATTGTGCCCAGTAATCTACTGGAAAAAAAAAGGGGTGGGGCAGGTAGGTAATTAGCTTACTAATGAGGTACATTATCACTTTCAGAGAGGGTCATTAGGGACGCTGCGTCGTTGAATGTTTGGGGGACGCCTCAGTCTCCGTGAACTGGGGAATGTGGGATCTAGGGTGTGTGAAATACAGCATTTGAGAACTTGCGCATTAACGGTGGGATCTCTTACCGTCGTAATAATTACATTAACTTCGCATGTTGAACGCTACTAAAGGTGCATTCAGCACCGATGCATTAAAGTAATTCTTACGATGGAAAGAGATCTCATCGTTACCGCCTAAGCTTTCAAATACCTCACAACCTGAGACTTCGTGTACTGGATGAAACGGTTATACACGTTGTTATGCCTTGTCCCTAGTCCGTCAATTTTCTTTTTCAAAGTTTACCCACAAATTCAAACTCCTCACAAACACCACACAAATCATGCACAAACACTGGTTTCCTGGATTTCGAGTCTCGTCAGAGGCTACTTGTTTTGAATGTGTATTTGCATAGAGTTTGTATGATATGATATGATAATGTCAGTGTGTTGTGTTAATTTCTAATTACATTGATATTATTTTGGATGTTGATATGTTTTTATAACTTGAGCGAAATAGATTTCCTTATATCTTATAGCTCGTTTGATTTCAAATTGACGGGGTTGCCGAGAAATGGATTACTTCTCGGCTTCAAATCTTTTGTTGGCAGGGTTCTCCTTAGATAGTTTTTAGCGATGTATGAAAACCACCCTCTTGTCAGCAGCTGACGGGAGCTACAGCTTGTCTTTGATGTTGCCATAACTATGCTGAAAAGGGATGTTAAAATCTTAATCACACAAACAAACAAGTCATGGGATTGTTTCCTTCTTGGGGTTAGTGAGGTCCATGTCGTCCATATTGATACACAGTACAAGATCGCGTTTGACCAATTAGTCACTTGCAAAGTTTAGGATCAATCTGTTCAGAAGTTGAAGTCGGTTCCAATGACAGTTTAGAACTTGCGCATTAACGATCATACGATGGGATCACTTATCATCGTAAGAATTACATTAACGCTGCATGTCAAACGCTACTATAGTAGGGGTGCATTCAGCATCGATACACCAGTGTTCTTCATACGATATTTAGAGATGTCATCGTCAGTTTGCAAGCTCTCGGGTATCAGCATGTATTAGACTATGAGCTCTGGAAAAAAAAAAAAAAACGTAACAAATATAATATGAATAGTCAGGTTAGGTTTGTTTGCGCCTATGAAAAGATTGCATGGGATTCAGTTTTAATTTTTGTTTTCATTGTTTTTTTTTTTAATAAGTCATTTCTCTTTTCATTTTTTTTTCTCCCGAGGAATGTCTGCACAGAGACCGTATCATTATATAAATTATATAGGAGAGATGGGGTCTTAACGCAGGCTCTGCGTCAACACGAACGATGCGCTACAAGTTACCGCTGGGACAGCCAAAGACATCATCTTGTGTTGAAATGTTGAGAGAAGTCCTTACCGTGTCCCGTGTGTTGAAAATGTTGATCCAAGTTGACTCTAATCACCGCTGTTTGCTCACTACGTCGTCTGCCTGTTGACTTTTTTGGTTGTCTTCTCTGTGGCTTGTTTGGCGCGTGGGGCAGGACACAGCCAAGGGAGATTACCAGCACTCTCTTACTACGGACTTTCAGTACCCCTCATTGCGTTTTCTCAACTTTTTCGTTCATCCTGGTCTCCTTTCCTAGTCCAACATTTTCAATTACTCTAATCCAATCCTGTGAGAAACGGGGGACTTCGTTCAATGGAACCGCCGCTTATCCCATCAGTTTTGAATGAGCAGAACACTGATTTTTTGTTGTTGTTGTCATTGTTAAGTTGGATTTTACTCAATTTTAATTACTTGCAACTTTTTAGATGTTCCGTTTAAGCGAATTCGACTGTATTTTGTTGTCGTTTCTTTCTGTTTTGTTGGTTTCCATGATGAAGTAGCATGGGATGAGCCTGGTTAATCCCAGTGTTACAGTGTCAGCAAAAGCCTTCCGTGTCTCCATGATTTCTGCTTGGACGTTTTGTGATATGACACTTTAATAAAAAAAAAAATGTGTGAATGGATAAATCAGATAATAAGTTATATTATAAATGATTTAAAAAGTCAACTGGTTAGTTGGTCACCTGTTTAGCGCGATCAGTTGTTCCCGTTCAGTTTTTGGCTATATCTTATTAAAGAATTTACCAGAGCTGATACGGCCATGCTGTAGGGTATGCTGGGCCCGACAGATAGTCGTCTCAGCAGGGTTTTACTGTATTCAGATCTTTAATGACGTTCTCGCTGGAGTAACTATCCGCCTCCAGGGACTGTTTTGTTGACTGGGTCCAACCCCTGTCCGATTAAAACAATTGTCACCTTTGTACAGTTACTTGCACATGGATCACTGGAATGAATGTGACGACGGCGTAATGAAGAAGGAATGTGGCATAAACCCTCTCTCTCTCTCTCTCTCTCTCTCTCTCTCTCTCTCTNTCTCTCTGTCTCTCTCTCTCTCTCTCTCTCTCTCTCTCTCTCTGTGTGTCTCTCTCTCTCTCTCACTCTCTCTCCATCCATCTATTCCTTACGTATAATTCTCTCTGTCGAACGTGAGGGTAGAGGCTAAGCGAGTATCCTGTTGGATCATGTCGTCAATCTTGTTTAATCCGAACCATCCTGATGAAATTGACGCCACCCTTGTCCCTGCTTTGCCAGCCACCAGATGTACAGATTCCCATCCACCCATTCTTCTGCGTCATTGCGATAACTAATGGCCCAACACCAGACTTTGACCTTTCATGTCGTTCCATAGGTCTAGTCCTGAACTAACATACTAGAAGGAAAGTAAAATGCGCTAACAATATCTGTGAAGCACATTTCTATAATCAGTTTATGTGAATTCTTTTTTTACGGACGCAAAGATTTCTTCTTTATTTTCCACTCTTCTTGAAACTCAAAATCAACGGACAATCTAGGCCTTGTGTTAAACAACAAAAACAACGCCGAAGATGAAATGTAATTCTCTGTAAGATCTGGAGTTTGGACTTCTCTGGCCGTATGCATAATGCATACGTTAGTTAATGCAGTGAGGTAACCACGGGAAACTCCCAAAACATTAGTAATGTTCACTGTGGTTAACGCAATACGTTAATTAATGTATGGATTATGCATACATCCACTGGACTTCACGACGTATTTGATTCCCTGTAGTACATTCTAACACAAATTGTGAAGGAAAACTGAACACGTGAGTGTACAGTAATGACCCTCGCTTCCAATGTTTTCCAGGAGAGTAACTTTCCTTGTAACCCTATACAATAAAGACACCGTTACGACCATGCAGTTGATAAGCTCTACTATTGTGGTTCTAAAGGTTAAGATGAAATGCATGTACTCCATCAACTGCTCGGGTACTCACGGTAAATAATACCAAATCGATTTGTCATCTAGCCAGCAAATGAGAAACTGTATTGACTGTATGCATGGTATAGTACACAGCTCCTGGTGTTGGGGAACGTTATTGCCGCGAATAGATCGTTTCGCGAAAGGGAATGTAAAGTAAAGGGCCACTCCATGGAGGTGTTCAGTCCATTATAATAAAAACAAAACTACATGTTCAGCTTTATTTTGTAAGATGTTGGCTGGTTTCATTTACTTCAAGTAATTGTGTACTCGATATGCCAATATGCGGGATTCTTGTGTGATGCTGTGTAGGAAAGGTTAGGGGACAGTAAATTATTATAGTATATTAGTTGTATCAAAGCAATAAATCGATGATGAAATGAATCGAAAGTTTCTTTGATTTGCATGTGAAAGAGAAACATTATACATGTTTAGCTGTATGTAGGAATATATTTTAGAGCTGTTTGACAGTTGCCGAATATAGCAGCTAGCAATTCGCTGTAGGCTACGGTTGATCGTCCAGATCACCACTAGGGTACGGTTGATCTTTCAGATTACCAGCCTACCTACCTACCTACAACCAACCAAACATCCAGCAAACGAACCAACCCACCAACCATCCATCCTGGGGGGATCTCTCCGACCATGACATTCCCCCTGAAGGACTGACTAAAATCAGTCAGTACTTGTCCAATAAGGCAACCGCTCCAGGCCACATTACACAAAACTAATAACGAACTTCAGTATACCTTGTTACTGAATTAATTGGTAAGAATGGTCCATAATCCAAATGATTGTAAGTACTGTGGTATTGTCTGAAACCTCTCTTTTGTGATTGTGTGAGGGAGAAGGACCAAAATCACTTGTCTGACTCGGGTGAAGATCCCGCTGATTCCCCACTGAGCGGCCACTAATGGCTTGCGAATATTCAGGGTGAAGTTAAGCGTTACAAAACCTGACCCCAGGGCACAGAGAGGTACGTTCTTAGTGGGATTAATTACGGACACATTAGAAAGTCATTGGACCTTCGGCGCTTTGCTTTTCTATCTGATTTTCTGTGTGTACTTTCCCGTCCCATGCTCCCCATGCTCAAACCTCTGGCTGTACCTACTGTTATTTTTATTTGTACCCAGTATGCTTGTGTCTCATACGCCTCAAACGATCCGTTTGGCGTCCTGATTTGCCCGAATGTCAAAATGCTACCAGGGTTCGCTTTGGGTTTGTTCATTCTCCGCCGGAGTACGCTATGACACTCAAAAACCGCGTAGCCAACAACCATTCTTGCGTAAGTGCATTTTGGAAAACAAAAGACAAAACTGCAGCCCCGGCAGGACAAACAAAATACAGACTAAGACAGTCAGTGGAGAAGAAAGGAGGCAAGATACTATTTGAATTGATGAATAGATATGGATCTAACTCATCACTGTGACCTCAGTAATGACGAGTGCATATGAACCCTCACAATATTTGTTTTAGGTTCACTGATATGATGAAAGCCTTGGCTTCCGTAAAGCGGACATTTCTGCGTATGCCAAAGCATGACTTTGAAAACTGGGTTTAGCTAAAGAAAAATGCGTAATACATAAGCTGTTTTTCTTTAATTGTGTGAGTGCAAACCGGGCTATTATTTTTCCTTGCTCTTCCCCATGCTAGAAGCAACACCTTCACATATCGAGCATTGCAATAGCAACACTAACATTAGTTGCATAGTTTTTTCTGTTGTCCTGCTAGTACTGCACATCACAGTCTGACTACTTATTGTGATTGTTAACCTCTGTTTCTCCTACTTCAGTTAACCTCTGTTTCTCCTACTTCACTTAACCTCTGTTTCTCCTACTTCAGTTAACCTCTGTTTCTCCTACTTCAGTTAACCTCTGTTTCTCCTACTTCATGTCCGTCCTGGCAACGTGTTTTTGCTTCCTTCCCCTCTTAGTAACCCCAACTCCCTCATTCTGCCCAAGTGCTTTAATTTCAGTTTCAGTAATTTTCATTTAGGCCGGTGACCAGTCGCACAAAATAACATTTATAACTTTTACACGTTCACATGATGATCATGCAGTGCAGTAGTGGAACTGGTTAAAATCGTTTTAAATACTTCTAAGAAAAATTTGATTCAGAAATCTAGATTTTTGTTTTTAATGAAGGAAAGAATAAAAAATTAGTCTCTGAATACACAATCACCCTTTTCTTTTAACAGCAACAACATCAGCAACAACAACAACGCAACAGCAATAATAACAACAGCAGCAGCAGCAACAAAAGTAGATTATCCAAGACAGCTTTGGAAGACTGCTCTGTATTATCCACTTTTTGAAAATCACCCTTCCCAGTCCAGTTTTGGAAACCCACTCTTCATTATCCAGTTTTGGAAACTCAGTCTTCAATATCTAGTTGTAGTGGGCAATCATTCATCAGTGTCTAGTTTTGGAAATCATCCTTCAGTGCCTGGTTTTGGACAGCCATTCTTCGGTGCCCAATTTTGGCAACCATTCTTCTGTGTCCACTTTTGGAAACACTCCTCAGTGCCCACACAATTTTTAACAACCATCCTTCAATATCCGTTCTGAATCAGCCATCCTCCAAAATCAACCACTTTCCAGTCTCCAGCCGGCTTGCCCTGTCTGTATCTGATGTCACCTTTCAATCATTGCGTCAGTTTATGTCAACTTGCACCCGTCAGCCTCCGATTGGGATGCGGTTCGTGGGTGTAATCAAGGACTTCAGATGTGTGTTTACCCACGGAATAAGAGGAGAACAGGAGTCTTAATCTACTTACTATCTGGATCGATGGATATAGACGTTTTGTGGGAAGATGGGCCGAGATTGCAGTGAACTTTTTAGACAGCCCATGATCATTGCAAATCAGACGTGCCCACATACTCAAGTCACTTACGAAGCGATTGTGATCACTTAACTACAAAACTCCCTTGAGTCAGAATAGGGCACAGTTAGACTTTATAATGATCTTTTATACAAACGCGGGTAAGCGCAACACAAACTCTCAATTTGTTTATTTCTGGCTCTGCTTGCAACGATGAGTGGCCTTGTCGCCAATGAAGTTTCACTGTATTGCACCTCATACAAGCAAGGTCTTAGACCGACGCAAGATTAGAGCTGCACAGTATAATAGAGAGAGACCCACGCGATTTCACTCTGTTATTATTTCAGAAGACCAGATCACGCAATATCTTTATCAGCTCCCCGGAGAACATACAAGGTCATTGAAATTTTATAGATAGTGATCACTAGCATTTGGACAATATATTTCACTGCCTATAGCCAGGTACCCATTTAACAGACGGGTGGACGGAGGGGTTGTGAATGAAGTGTTTTCTCAGGGCATTTACAACATAATCGTCTTAGGATTTGAACCTACGACCTTCAGATCTTGAGCCCAACGCTTCAGGATCCGAAGGTCGTGGGTCGACCATGCTGCTCAGTGCAGCAATGCATCTGTTCATAAAAATATATAATAGTCTGTTCCGAATACATATTATAATCTTTATGGTGTGAATTCGTATATTATTTTAGTGATGCAGCTCTGTAATTTTAATCATGGCGGAAAGAAGACGCCCCGCCCCACTCATGATGACAAACATGTGAAGATTGGGGGTCGGCATGCAGCACGCAGCATTTGTCGCGGCTTTCATCTCGCAGCCTTCTATCTCTTCATTGTCCGCCAGAAGCAACGTTTGTGCGAGATGTTGACATTTGAAATGGAGGCTGTTTGTCCTCATAGGGTAGCTGTGTTGACACGTAGGGTACGGTGGCGCGCGGCGTGTTGACACACTCAATAGATTGTTACAATGTACACACCTTGGAAGAATCAGCAGCAGTTAAAGGCTTAACTCGCGAGATATGATGGTGCACGCGGCTTCCCTTCCGCACAGCACTAGTCCGGACTCGTTGATGACATGCCAGCACGGAGGTGTTGTGTTGCAGTGGAGATACATGCCTAGGTCATCATGCCATTGGGGTCCGCTGGGTCGCGGAGAATTACAAATAGACGTGATGTACCGGTGGAATTCTCTCAAGCAGGTCTATACCGAGCTGCCATACTTCTCGAGTTCCTTCATTTTTATGAACGTGCACTTTGTAAGTCACAATGAAGATATTGGTAGGTCACAATGGAAATCGCGATGCCATAGGATACGGCCAAGACAAAAACGGTCAAGTTGCAAAGAATGGCAGCTAGACGTCATGTGCTGGATGATCTCTTGAGCAGTTTTCGGTCACAGTGTCGTAGTGCTTAAAGTCTTTACCTATGAAAGTTTTCTGGGGGGGCCACAGTGGGCATACATGCACATTATTACAGTGTCTTTGTGAGATATATAATATGTATATGCCTAGGTTAATATACCATGGGGAACAGCTGAGTGTTGAGAATGACAACTAGACAGGCGTTATGCGTTATGCGTTATGTACACTTCTACTCCTTGCTTCCATTATTTTCAGCAGATTCTCATATGTGTGACCTCGTGACTCTTTCATCCATTGTTTCTACACTTTGAAATGAAGCTAAACTGACCTCACTAGAGGGCCTGAGTCCTTGTTTGTAAGGATGTGTGGAGTTTCAAAGTTGACAACTCGTCAGTGATGGTGTCTTATGTGAGATAATATCTGTAGTGTGTCTGTCACAGAGATTTAGGCTCTGGGAAATAGCTTTTCTCTTTGTCCTGTTGTCTGTCTTTCTTGGATTTGCTTGCAAAGCTAGAGTAGCTATTGTCTATCTCGTGACATCACCTATTTATGTGTAGAATGTCTTTGTGTGCTTTTTGCTAGGCAACCCTCCACCCTGTCCTGCAGTTTTTGTTTTCAGAATACTTCAGTGGCGTTTGACATGAAGTGTCTTGAAGCTGCCTTTGCATGATGGTCTCTGTGCAATCATTCCATATTTCAAACAGTTTGCGAATTATTTCACATTGTCGCCGAACATTTTTATTTGAATTTCTTGGAAGTAGTTTATAGGCAGATTATTAAGGTCAGTCCAGAGCTAGGTTCACACTTTTTTATTCAAATTACTGGCGTGCCTTATCATTTGTTTTTCATGGAAATCGTATTGAGACATGTCATGTAGTCTTTGCACAACGAGGTGCAACATAATTCTAATTGGTGAAATTGTGTCCCGTGGAAAAAACATGGCGCATGAATTTGTATTCTTCTAAGCTGGATTAAGAATTGAAAGGAGGAAAGGCTCGGGTTCAGGAGACCTTTGGCAAGGAGCCGGTGCAGTGACCCCAGACATAGGGGACATGACCTTTGGACGTTGATTGTTTCTTTTAGCTGAACCCGTGGCGATCATATCGAGTACATCTCTTCATCTGACCACTCACAGCTACGCCACAGTTCGTGATTTCCGGGGATAAACTGTTCCAACGAGTGCATGGTCTTGTGCACACCAGGGATACATTGATGAAAAGAACGCTTACAAGGCCGCAAGGGCCTAAGCCAGGAAGTGAACCAGTCAGTTTATATCAGATGGCATCGGACTTCAAGTAAGGCATTACAGACTAATGTAGCAATCATGTAGTTTTATAAAAGGGATGTATAGCATCTGGCATCACATGCGAGGGGATAAGGGACGGGGGGGGGGNNNNGGGGGGGGGTGCAATGTCATTTTCTTCATCAGCTTAATTCGGGTATTAAGTGATAGTTGTTGTTTTTGATCTTCTTCTCCTTCTTCTTTTTCTTCTTCTTCATCATCTCCGCCTCCTTCTCCTCCTTCTTCTTCTTCTTCTTCTTGTCGGCATCGTGGTCATTTTTTTTTTTTTTNTTTTTTTTTTTTTTGTGGTGTAACTCTCGAGCGCTTTCGTCACGAAATTACTCTGTGCAAAATTAGCGCTATACCAAAACGATTTACAAGACATGTTAAATGTAGCTGGGTCAGATTATGAACCAGTCTTATAGATATTGCCAAGTATGCCTAATATGTATCAGTTTAGAGCGCCTCGTGCATTTAGTAATAGACTTGCTGAAGTATATATATAGTTATGAGATGTGACAATTCCATTTCATTGAACCATAAATACATAGTGGGCTTGTCTAAATAGTGACGTTAGACTGGACCATACATGCTGGGCTTTTTATAACGACGACATTACACTACAGTGAATCATAGAATTCCTTATAGAGGTCGCCTCACCTTAAGGGTGTACCGATAGACGAGTGTTGGCGTGGAACAGAGTAAGGGAAGGGGATCGGGGGGGGGGGGNGGGGGGGGGAGGAAGAGGGGGGTGTTCTAAGAAGTATGTTCCTTAGCACGTCCTCGTCGTGGTCCTCTTTCTTTCTTTCTTTCTTTCTTTCTTTCTTTCTTTCTTCTGTTTTCATCCGGACATAAGGATAATACTGTGTAGTTCAATACAAATAGTGTACACAGGAACGAATGATTTTCGTTGTTTTTTTGTGAGTAAGACATACAGAAAATCGTGCTGGTTGTTGCCGTAAAGCTAACAAACGCCCCCAGAGCCGGAGACGAAAGAAGCCTAACAATTACTAGGAAAGAGAACGCCCAAACGACCGGAGATGCAGAAATCCTAACAGTTCATAGACGAGATTCAATGCAATTCAGTCCATTTATATGACCCCTGAATACACGTATGATAACAATTTGTAAGCAAACATCAATATGCATGGCAAATGCAGAGGCAAGAAGAAAGTGATAATGTACCCGGCTGTTGGATTTGAAGGTGAAGATGACGTGGCGCAATGATGTGATCAGGAGGGTAGGAAGGGTTTTCCCCCACTATGTTAATGAATTGGGCTGACCTCAGGCAGAGTGTGAACTAATCTGGACATTCATCACTGACCAATGGTGAGATGGTCACATGGTGCAGTGGCTAACTTTTCATGGGGCTCTGTAGATCATTATTTTGACCTCGGCAACCGGCTGTTCATGATTAACTTCGTATAGGACCACCCATGAGATTATGAGTAATGAATCGGACCACCCATGAGGTACTTAGCTATAAATTGTGTAATTTATATTTTGGTCGTATTTTATCATTGGGCCTTATGATGTGCTGCCCTATTCTCAAACGCTCCTCGATCGTCTGGCCACTGTAATAATCACAGTGTGTCGCAAAGTGTATGCTGAATAAAATTACACCAAAACTTCGGACCTACATGTGGAGCTAGGTTTGTGACTTGGCCCGGGCCGTTGAAAGTCCTGCTTCGCCAGTGCACCACCCTCATGGACAAATCCGCATGCTAATGAAAACATAATTCCAGCTTCAGTGCCAGATGAAATGGCCATGAGTTACCATCGTATAGAATTTATTCCATGGGAAACTCACCTCTGAGTGCAGGGCGTGGAAATCCAGTGGGAAAGGGCAAAAGAGATGGGAGATGGCCTTCCAATCAATAGCGCAGTTAAAAAGCTAAGGACTTTGTAATCTGGAGCCTGTAGGGATAACGTTGCGTGAGGGTGGTTTGTTTGTTTGTTTGTTTGTGTGTGTGTGTGTGAGAGAGAGAGATGAGGTTGGATGAAGGTATGAAGCTGACTCTGCAATTGGGCATTGTATAACTGGTCGTCTTACTTTGCTGAAATTAGCTTTTCAGAGTGATGGGTAAGGCCCGCAGGCTAAAGCATAATGTCCTTCTGCTTGTATAGTGTGTGATCCAGTAGAAATATTCTCAATGAATACAAGCATGTTTCCTTTTGCAAAAAGAATACTTTTTTTTTTAATATAACTGGAAAAATGGCCGCTCTTTTTAATGGCAACTTTACTCTTGTTTCCGAGGTGTTGTCATTGTAATTTCTTAAGATTTCCGCAAGACCTCGCAGTTCGCAATGCAAAGAATGAAATTTGAACCACCTTTTTTCACGACAGCACGTGTCGATTGAGATGGTCATCCATCACTTTGCGTCACGTACGTGACACTCGATACAAATAGATGGCGAGAATGTCACGCCTTGAGTCCTCCAGGTAAACACCTCATGTGTCCGATGACCAGAGTGTCAGAGACCTCAGCTTGCCTGGCCTGCTCGCCTGGTTGTTCACGTTGAATGCACTCCACTGATTCAGATATTATGCAAGGTTTTCTCACCTCGCTCATTACATTTGTCGTTAGCAGGATCATTCTGTTGTTGGTGGTTTGTTTGTTTTTTTTTCCGCATCCTGGGAATCGAAAACTCATGGCTGGAACGCGTTATCGGGCACGTAACAGCATTATAATCCTGACGACAAAGCGAAAAGAGATACATAAGAGATGATAAGATATTGATTAAACGTTTTTGTGCGTGAGACACATTATTACGAACTCCGCACTAAACATATGGATACAAGTATTATTGCTGATGTGTACGTACATCGCCAGACCTACTTGATGGATATTTCATATACACCAAGAAACTGGAGATCTAGTTTTTCACTCACAAACATATCCATAACCTCACCCACACACCCAGCCCACTCTCCACCCATCCTCCACCCATCCTCCACACACACACACACACACACACACACACACACACACACACACACACAAATATATATATACAATATGTATAATAATATATAATAGATATGTATAAGCGTACGATGGTGATAATGGTGGTGACAGTAGGAGCTTGATGAAAGACGGCATGAATGGTCATTTATATTTCTATTACATGCTGATGTCGTAATTTTTACAACTGGCCGTCTTCGAAAATGATAACAGTGTTTTGAATGTGCACAATCCCCGAGCATCAGAAGGGAACGCCCCTGAAGGTTACTAAAAAAGAAAGAAGACTGCACCAGAAGAGCAGAAATACACGAAAAATTGCAGAGAACTCATTTGGTTTTGCCTGTCTGTTTTATTGACAAAAACCTAGACAGAGATGCTTTGTACAGACTAACATTGTGATTGATCCGCGGCTTAGAAACCCACAGGTGTTTGCCACCGCAGCTGACATAAATTTGATAACAGATAGTGGATCTGCTTTACGACTCTATAAAAGATACCCCTACATATCTACATCCTCAGTAAGTGGGCAACCGTGCATCCTAGTATGTTTGCCATATGAGATGAAGAAAAATAAGAAAAACAGTAATTCACGCAGTGTACAAACCGGATGAGAAAAGGTCATGACATACACCAAGAAACTGGAGATCTAGTTTTTCACTCACAAGCATATCCATACCCTCACCCACACATCCCACCTGGATATGGACCTGTGTGATGTGTTGGAGGCCAGGCATGTTGTGCTACATGCTCAGTTGACACCACACCATTCTGATATGAGCGTATTGACGTTTATTCACACCTGTCTCCACACTGCTCTACCCAGAGTCATCGTAGAAATATTATGAACAAACTTACCTGGGAATCTTGCAATGCAGGGTGTTGTCTGCTGAAAGCCCATTACACAAATGGAGTGGGAAAACGAAAGTAGGGCGCCATGGGGATCAGCATCTTCTTTCCGTCATTTTGTTTTACGCATCAGAAATGCTTTCCTTTGACACAGTCACATGATGAAGGAAATGGCATTCATTTGCATGTAGATCTGAACCCGCTTTGGGTGGAAGCTAATTCGGCTGTATCAGGACCACTATAATATACTGGCAATTTTGCTGACCACGATATTATTATAAGCAATTTTGCTGGACTACAAACATTTTATGCGGGCGGGTTGCAGATGCCTAGGGACTATATTATATTTGACCTTTTTTTTTTATCTTCCTGTTATCCAACACTGACGGGTGAAGATCTAAGGGAACACTATAAAGATCGATAAGAAACTGTACATTTTATATCCCGTCTGCCGAAACTGTATTTTTCAGTGTTAAGTTGTTGTTGTTGTTGTTGTTGTTGTTGTTGTTGTTGATGTTGATGATGATGTTCTTATTCTTGTTGTTGTTCTTATTCTTGTTGTTGGAAAATGTCTGCAAAGTTACATTCCTAAATAGTTTTTCTTGATTTTGAGGACTTCACATCTAAAGTATTCTGTAGACTTACACCTCTGTAATAGAGGTGGGAAAAAAGCAATGGAAGGCCAACTCGATATTTCTAGCCATTTCCTGTGTTCTCGTGTCAGTGTTAAGGGCAGGCAGTTAATGAATTCATGAACATGAAAATACTCACCGCCTCTCTGTGACCGAGCACAGGCAGATTCTGTTTTCTGCTATCAGCCAGTATCACCACTCAGACGCAAATCGACTGCCAGTTTCTTTTTTGTCATTTGGGAACAAGGAGGTCTTTGTGAATGCTGAAATTCAGGTTGATCTTTTGAAACGTATGGTCTATCGGTAGCCTTACTTGGTGTGTGGGAGACGGTTTAAAGAGAAGTTCCCTGAGAACTATGTTCCTATAATTCTGTACACATTGGAATACACTTATAAAGAACAGGGTTGAAACGAACCTAGGGGCATAAAGAACGATTTCGTCTGCTGAACTTTATTTTTGAAAAGGAACGGATTATACATACAAAGAACCTCTCTGTGAAAGAAAATGTTCTGCCCCAGTCTGTTTTTATTTCTGTGTTCAGTCTATGTTTGGGAAGGCAGTAAGCTTAATATGTGGCAGTACTGACCTCAAAGTCTGTACCCCCCTACCCTTAACTCCTTCACGGTCACTGAGCCCTTGCCGCCTCCCATATGTAAGGTCTCCGACCCTCACTCGATCCTGGTAACCACTCCCCTTCTGACCCCACCACTACCTGTTGGCTACGCCGCTGGCCGTGAGTGCAGGGGAAAGGTCCATCAGTTCATGTCTGACACGGTCATACGATATCGTGGTCTGGCAACTGTAACTTGAGACTGATTTGTTTCCTTTGTGTTCCGAGTCTTTGCCCTTTACACACTCCTGTGAATGTAAGCACTTTCCAGTGCGATTTAGGTAAGTTACACACTCGTAATAAGGCACGTGGTACGGTAATGTTAACCTCGCCATTATTACATCAAACATACAGTAGAAACTAGATTATAAAGGCTGCCCTGATGCATCGATAAAAAAATACGTGTTCTTAAGGTATAATTAACATCAAGGTCCACCTGGATAATGAAATTATAAAATGATAATGAATTCGATCGCGTGAAATTCATACTTCATAACAAAATATATTTATGACATATATTTAATATTGAGGTTCTGTTATATTATGAAGAGAAGGTCAATCATTTTGTGAATACCATCGCAGATTAATTTGTCCATCTGTTCCTGAAGTTATTAAGTCGATCTGAAGTTTGGAACAAGAAACATTCTTAGAACATATATGCACTGGGCGATGTGTCAGCCAACAACCATTTTTTTTTGTTTTTTTTTGTTTGACCGTAGCAAGTCTTAACCCTAAGGTCATGCAGCTCTTAAGTGAACAATTAATGATTATGTTGTAAGCGTAGAAAGGTTGCACTAATTACCGAGCCCTGCCGTGAGTGACGCACAACCTCAGTCCAGTGACCGATACACAGCACATTATTTTTGCTGCATTCCATGGTTCGTACACAACTTTATGCTGCGGAACCAATTAGAGCGGATAAAAAACTGGCCATCAGTGATGTCAGTGTGCACATTGGCTGTTGAGCCTTGCTTCAATCCAGATAGAATTACGAAGTCTAGAAGCTGCTTCACGTCATGATTTTCCGCAGATCCGATAAAGTCAACTCATTACTAGCGGTTAGATCAAGAGCGCTTGTAATTTCAAATTCTCTCCCTACAGTTACGGCAGAGGCAAGCATGCGCATGTATGGCATTTCCTTTTGTTGCATGAAATTCACATCTGGTTCTAGTTTGTAAGGTGCAGTATGTTACGAAGCAGACGTGAAAGTCACGTCTAATTCTAGTTCGTTAACTGACAATATCATCGTTACATCAGGAAGTTCCATGCACGCATGTCTACCTAACTGTCCATAAGAGATCAGAATTTGAAAACAAAAAACCCCGGCTGTTGTTATTTTGAGCCTTGTGGTTAAAGGATGACTAATATGATGTCTTTCATTTTCACTTTGAAAAAACATTTTGTTCGGGACAGGCACGAAATGTCCGTGTTGATGATTAAGGTCACATTCCGCACATCAGTCAAATGCAGTTACATGAACGTAACTCGGTATTATTTTGTTCAGAAATTTCATCCCATTCTGATGACTTTATCGGAATGTATGCTTAAATGCAAAAAAAAAAAAAACTTTGTCGCTCCTAAACATTATATGAGGAAGTTGGTTTCTTCATGCCAACAAAATGGCTGTAGGTCATCACTTCTATCTCCAAAACTCACGTATTGTGGAAATGCGACGGTAAACGTCATCTGGACGAAATATGTCCGGTTCATTGCGGTATTTTTGTTTCCTTGGTCAGATAAATGGAAAGTGACGAGAAAAGTGGTCAGACGTTTCATTGCTGTCTTCCTTGTCACGAGAGATTTAAAGAGGCGTCCGCCATTGTGACATATACAACAAAGACTCGTGGCCACGTCACAGCTTTCTGTGTAATCACCCCATGACGTCATGGCTTGCCCAAACTACATCACACTTTGCTTGGTGTGTTGTCGTCTTTTTTTTTTAAGTCTGAAGTGATGCTATCACCATCCTTATCTATTAGGCAGCTATTCTACTCGCATTAGTTACAAAATCAGAAAAGAGTCACGTCATGAAATTTTCTGGTCAGTTACCATGAAAACAAACCCACATAATTTTATTTTATGGGGAATCCTCATCTGTGGTTTTGTTTGATGGACTGATCCCAGCCGAGCTATAGATCTAAGCACTCCGAGGTTCGTTATACTTAATATCAAGATTCACCCGAATAAAGAAATGATAGAATGATAATGAATCCGTGCGTGTGAAATTCATACTTAATGACAAGGATACGTAACAAATGAGTATCCAATAGCGAAGTTCCAATGTAATAGCTGATATAATTTGTGTGTAGCAGGTTGTGAATTGATCAGTAGATAACTCACGAGGCAATGAAACAAATGAAACGGACTGGAGAACAATACAGCTGAGTAAACAATATCATACCTAAATTTCTGGCAGCCGTAGTATTCTGTTCTCACACCCGATTAAACATGGCGTTATGTTATTATTTTATACGGATATAACGTGTGGATAGTGAAATGTAAGTACCGTAACTATATGTATCGTGGGAGAAGGGACCTTGGGACGGTCAGAGTGATACTGACTGATTTAGTCTTACATGTGGGACATTTTGCACTCGTTACAATCAGTCTGCGTGAAAAGGGGCTTGTGGGTAGTTAGGTGGCTGGTTGGGCTGGGTGGTTGGGCTGGGTGACTGACTGGATGGCTGGCTGACTGGATGGCAGGCTGGCTGGATGGCTAGATGGCTGGCTTGCTTGCTTGGGTGGAAAAGCGGAAGATGTTTACCCTCGATTCAGAACACAATTTTCAGTCATGGTTCGTACTCACAGCTTGCATCCCATTATTTTGAAGTTATTTCAAGTTTCCCACAGTGGATCCCCTCTTCGGATATCTACAGCATCTGTGCCGTTATCTCGTGCTCTGTGAGGACATTGGTAGTTCCTTTTCAAACTGCCTCCTCATGTTGTGATCCTTCATAATAAAGTTAGGGCGAGCTTTTCATCCCCAGAATTCAGTTCCTTTTTCACACGACGAGCCTAGTTTATTTATGTGTTGAGCGTGTGGCACTGATCCGCTCAACTGGGCGCAAGGAATGAATGAACGCAGTGGATTATGCTCTTTGCCAAGGGCCCTTTCTATGGCTCCTGACCGTACAATCCAGCTAGTCTATGCCTTTCCTTGTCCCGGTATAAACTGAACTGTTTAGAGTTATAGAGGGCAGGGCAGCCTGGAAGGCTATATCTTTGTAAATCGAGCGCTTATACGAGCTGCTTCCAAATACACACAAGTAATTAAAAGGGCTGTTATTGTGCGCCCGGGGAGGAACAGCAGTGGACAAAAATGGCTTTCTCATAGCAGTGAGTTGGACATACCTGATTGTGACCACAGTGATCAGAGAGCAGCACTTCAACGTAACAGGACTTAAGATTAAACTTACAATAGCTAAGATCTTGGTTTGACGCACAGCGTTTCCGTTTACAAATCCCACTCTAGTATTCTATTCCAGCTTGTTAACATAACAATGGCTTAATGCAGTATTCCCCTTAGCACACTCCCCTGCAACAAAAGTGTCTGTTGTCTTGTGTCTAAGATATAATAGGACACTCTGAATAACACATTTTTTTGCTGGTAACGAGCGCACCTATTATCGTCAGTGTTGTGTGGATTCCACTGTAATTGACTGTACTACGCACAGCAAATTTCCCTTCCGATAACGATCATGATTGTTGTATCAGTCGTTTTGTTATGAAAATGAAATAGATATACATATACAATGACACCTGATGAACTTGAATTCAAAGGGATCCCTGATTTCGAGTTTCTGAAATGTTCGAGTTGGCCAATAAACTTTGATGTAGAAAATCATATGATAGTTTGCGCTTTAACGATGGATCTTTTACCATCGTAAGAGCTACACTACCGCGTTTGTGCAAAATGCACCCTTCGTAGCGTTCAACAAGCAGAGTTAATGTAATTCTTACCATGGTAAGAGATCTTTAAGTCAGTGCACAAGTTCTCAGTTGACTCGTGACCAGAGTCTGTGCTTTTTTTTGTTTTATTGTCCATCACTGTCGAAGACGTCAGATCCTTCCTTAAAACGAAAGGGAAATCCTGCACGTGCTGCCACCTTCTTACCTTTGTTTTCGACCCAGAAGTTACTGGGCTCTGAACTCTCATGCAAATAAAACTTTTATACAGTGGCGTATGTAGTGGTCGATGAAAACTGAATGAACTGTCACAATTTGCCATTGAAATTCCAAGGCATAGCCCGGAGACCTACCAAATCATGCAAAAATCACGGTCATGATAAGTTGCATTGCGGAAGACTTAAAACAATATGATGCCTTGAAGAATGTCAAGGTGATTAAGGCGTCGTGTTGGAATGTTAGAAACCGTCGGTTGGTCATTCTTTCACGGTGATGTCTTGTGCCTGGTGTGCACATGATGTCTTTGAAAATGAATTAGTGTAGAAAAAAAAGTGTGTTATTTCTTTTAACTACTTGATTGAGTGCGATGTGGATGAATCCCTCCGCGTGAGGGACATTGCGGTGTGATCGAATATCGGCCTTATCAGTATGGTAATTTCTTACTGCTTTAATAATCAGGGAAAATTTGAGTAGTACTTTTCAAGATCTAACTGAAATAAGTATCTGTATCTCATAACCGGATTTATCCACCATTTTGAATGCCACTAATCTACTTAACTCGGCGGTCAAGTGGTTAATGTGCATCAGAGTGTAGTATGGCGTCATGGGAAAATGTCTTGAAGTATTCTTTGAAAAACATGTTCCTACTTGTATGATCCTGGGATGTGTAATAGAGAGACATGTTGCAGGCTTAGAACATATTTTTTTTATAATGCTCAGACATTAGATGGTGTGAGGATGAAAGTACGCTCTTTTATTGTAGCAAATTTGGCCTCTTGTGTACCTGCCTGACAGCGAGCCTGTCACCTCAGCAGTCAGTCAGCCAGCCGGCCGTATAGCGAGAAGGGAAAAAGAGGGAGAGAGAGAGAGAGAGAAGGGGGAGGAGAAGACGGTTTACGGGCCACAAAACGTCTTAAGGAAGTAAAATTAGACTCGTCTGCGCTACTGCTAGGACAGGTAGACACTCCAGACACGCAGAAAATGGAGACGATGTGAATGTTAAAATTTATAAGTCGGGCGACAGTGTTGTGTTTTGAGGAAAGCAGCCGAGCTGCCGTGTTGATAGTGATACTGTTCGTGAAGTTTGGATACCTGCTCTGCAACATGAAGTTTTGTTTTCTTCTGTTTGTCAGGACCAGATGATAGTGTGTTGTGCTGAGGACAATGATATATGGTGGAAGTGACGGGTGTATTTTACACGGAGTACTGGAGTACACAGCAGTTTGGCTGAGGTAAGTCAGTACATCTCAGCATTATAATGAGACTAGCACAATGTCACGTTTTTTTCAAGTGCTGATGTCATCATATTACCATTGGCTGAACTGAGTCTGTTGATATTGCCGCTGAATGGGGTGAGATAAAGGTAGGGATAGGGGAACAGCAAGTGTGAAGAATAAGACAATCTCATATGTCCTGTTCTTTATTCTGTACTTAAATCCTTTGTATCAGATGCTGGAATCTTCCAAGATATCCCAGCCTGTAGAAGCCTGTTCGTAGGATTGGTTCATGATGTAGGAATTTGGACGTATAGCTACGTCCGTCGGAAACGACACACGGGGAGGCTACTTCCGTGATGTATCGGTACATCGGAGAGTTGGTTACTGGTTACCAGTTAGCAGAATAGACATCCTTGCACTCTTGGCAAACCCACAGGTGCTCAGTCCTCTGCAGCAATTGTCTTAAGACGTAGATGCTGATGGTCTACATCTAAGCTCTGTTTGTAACAAAGGGTAAGGATGATCATTCGTAGCGAGGGGTTTAAAGTATGGCCATTATCATTGGCACTGTCACAGTTTTTCCTTGTGGGCAGCTATTGCCTTTTATAGTTAGTATATAAAATCTAGTTGATTCGTGCCTCGATGCCCACACCGAAAACAAGCTCATTTTGCCTTTGCTGTAGTCTATAGCCGTAATGTACTGATAAAGTGGGTGATGTTTTAGTGCTTAACCACAGTACAAATATTTTTAGATAGTGTCAGCTGGATCGTTACAGTTGTCCATTCCATTTCAGGGAGGCCTACAAATCAGCAATGAAAATTAACAGCGCAGCTCGAACAGCGATAAATATTACAGTGGTAATATGCCGCCGTTTTTCATCATGTGAAATCATAACAGCGATAGGGAAGGAAAAAGTGTCGGAGTTGACTGATATCAATTGTAAACCTATAGTTCATACATGTCTATTACAACCTGACGTGGTACGTGCTTGCCGGAGTATNCCCCCAAAAAAAAATTACTTACTTCTGACAGGTCAGTGACTTAACGGCTATACTCTGTATAAAGAATAACCTGAGCTCAGCAAAAAGTAGCGATATAATATGAACATTATGCAGAATTTCTCTGTTCAGTCTCTAGTGTGGATTGATTTCTCTTCTGTATACGTTTGATTTCTATGTACAAGATTCATTTGTTGGGAAATTTCCATTACATTGAGATTTTGTTTTGCAAAAAAGATGTTATATGAATGTTATCATTATGTTATATCGCTGACTTTATTGGCTCCAATTTATTCGTTCAGCTAACACCGTCATTTCCTTTTCTATCGCTGTTTGTCGCCGTTTTGTCGGCAGGGTGCGGCGTCCCAATTCGACCTTTTTTTGTGTGTGTCTGTGTATCGCTGACTTATAGACCACAGCCTTTTCATAGCCCTGAAACTCACATCATTCTAGGGTTGCTAGCTTAATGTCATTCAGCATTCACATGTAATTCATGTAACTTGTTGATCGGATGAATACTTGTGAGGACTAGCAGTTAGTGTGGAGACGTTTCAGGGGGCATACCATTCTAGTGTTGTCCGTATTTGTTTCTCGTGAATTGCGGATCGTAGGAAGTAGTCGATTGGCTTCCAGAGTTTAACTCGAAAACAGCTGTTGCTTTACAACAATACACTAGTAACTTGTTGTATTCGGATGAATACTCGCTAAGGGCATACCCTAATTTATTGGAGGACATGTTTGGAGAACATCATTGCTGCGGGGCTTAGAACAGAAATCTGGACGGACATGGGCATTGATGACCCGCTTTTGCGCTCGAATTTAAAGCGGGTTGGGATATTTGGAAAGATTTCAATATCTGAAACAAAGGATAAAATATAGAAAATAATAACAGGAGATACGAGGTTGCATAGTTCTTAATTTTGGCCCTATTGCTACCCCTGTTCCTACTCCTATCCCCAAACCAATTCAGCTGCACATCAGTTGAACCCTAAGTCTGATCGCTGACAGAAAACCTAACCCCAAGTGCTTCCGAGCAACTGTCGAAATGAGTGCTGAAATGACTGCCACTCACTGATATTTTCATTCATTTTTTCCATCTAAACCCTATCATTTACAGTAGTAAAGTGGAGGTTTTGATATGAGTCAGATACCCAGGTGACCTACATTTTTTATCATATATCTATCAGTAAGTTTTGCGATCTGTTGACGTGATCTGTGATTGTGCTGGCCCCTGCTCTTAATCCATTCATTATGTTGGCGATATTGGGAGAGTGTCAAGTTCAGCACGTAAATGTAGTCCGCTTCATCTGAAGGACCAGTGATACATGCTTGTCTTAAGAGATGTCTAATGTAGCCCTCATTGATGACAAAGAAGGACGCAAAAATCGAGATCAAAGAATGTGTTTATTTAACCATGTTTTCAAGAGTGTTTTAGTATTTGTTGACATGACCTATGATAGTGTTGACCCCACCTTCTAACCTAACATCAGAGGCGATAATGATACTGGGTCATTGTCAAGTACATGCTTACAAGTTGTAGTTCAAATTTTCCCGACCACAAATGCAGTATGTGTCTACTGGTCCTTCACTTTGTTCGTCTGTATGCCTACGTTTTGTTCATATTTGTTGCAGCTGGGAGAGTTGAAGAAGTGAAGTTACAAGTACCCGTCATGGTGTATTTGAACAGCACACATAAGACATTATTTATAGGGCTTGCTCTATTGTGTCATTTAATGTCGCTAAAGTGGTTGTCCTGTTCGTCGATTGCTTGAGCCGTAGAGGGCTTTTATTAGCTAATACAGGACGTGACACGGCTATGAACAGGTGAGTCAAATTTTAATATTGAAAATCTTGTGATTGCGGGGAGAATCCGTTGTGAATATTTTTCATAAATGGCAGGATGTAGACTGTGCTTTGCTTTCCGCAAATAAGGGAATACATTGCAGCACACAGGTTTGCCCCAAACCTCACCCCAGATGACTTCCTCCCTCACCTCGGAGCCTCATGACCTCCTTCAGTCCAAGCCAGACTTTGTTTTATTATCTCCCCTTCCTGTCAGTTAACATGACTCCAGCCCCTATCTTGAGGCTGTCACATTTCACAAGGACCTGGATGAGTCGCCCCTGTCACACAGCTGACTGTTAGAAGGACTTTGTTGATCTGTGCAATCTCAAGACGAGGAGGTCCTTGTCATGCATTTGTTTGTCCTTCTTGTTTCTACCAACATTGGTGGTGACATGGTATAACATGGGTGTCACTTTCTCTGGGCCTTGGCATTTCTTGGCTTTCTTGGGTGGCGATCATAGAGGAAGGCGATAGTTATTGTGCCTTGAGGATTTGTGGACCAAGGTAGACCTAGGTCATAGATAGAACCGCAAAATGTAGTGCAGAGTTTAGTGCTAATGGCTGCTGAATTGTTTACAAGACACGGTTTACATGGTAAGCCTTAACATGAAATATTCAATTCACATCAGACTCATCATCCATGTAAGAGCGTTGATTAATATCATAGAAATTAGATGCATGTGCGGCAGAATACATTTTCTTTACTTTTGTTGTTTGTTGTTTTTGAGTTTTTTTGTAATGTTTTTTTATTTATTTCGGTGGTTTTAATAGCCTACCGCCGTCACTTTTTCATTTGTTTTCAGCGCTCCACATCCGATGCATTTCATTACATGCTTGCATCAGGCAGGCTGCTGCTGTCACTTAGTCGCTTTGTTGCTCGGATTAGTGCTATCAGTATGCCCTGTGTATTCACTCCTGAGCCATGGCTGTCCCATTCGAAGAACGGGCAATACATGTAGGCCTAACACCGATATATTGTACACACGCATCACTGTGGTTTATTTTTTTCCATTTCAAATCCGGCTAAGAATAAAGATGTACTTTAGTATTCAATAGAGGTTTAATGTTGTTTATACATCACAGCTCGCGCCCATCTCAGTTCCACCCACCCTAGTTCTGTTTTTGTGTGTGTGTGTTTCAGCAAACCGCCATGATTAATGTGCTATTGATGTGACACAGTTTGCTTAATGTGTGAGTCATCCGCCTGTGCATACACCTTACCTATCATATAACAGAAAGATTGATACATAACAGGGGATGGTGGGGTGACACGAGCCGAGATATGTCTACACTCAGTCTTTCCAGTATTGTTTGTGAGGCAGTATGCCATATAATATAAGGCTTGAAGGCCCCTTGTTACTTTTAAGTTGGAACAGAAGGCCTGGCAAAGGTGTATACCTCTATCAAGGTGTTATTGATCTGTCGAGTGCTGTCAAGTCAGCCCTTGTTCTTTCACCCAAGAGCCCACACAAAAGAACTTTCAGAAGTTCCAAAGCAGAAAATAATAAAAAAATTTTGTGAGGCTTTTCGGATTATGAGGCCCTCACTTGTGGCATTCTTAGCTTAACGTAAATCTGGCACTTCATATTCTGTGTTCAGTTGAACCTCTTGAAATCGCATTCCAGGCAACCAGTTCATAAATTTGAGTTTTTGAGTTCTTTCAGTTTGGGTGTGATACAAAATTGAGAGTTTGCGCATTAACGATGAGATCTCTTGCCATCGTAAGAATTACATTATTTCTTCATGTTGGACGATACTGAGGACGCATTCAGTAATGAAATTTTTACGATGTACGAAATTCCATTATTAATGCGCAAACTCTCGGATAAAGAATTCAGTTCTTGAGCACCGCAACGAGTTGGCGGATGTTTCCAGTGCATGAGGTGCTCGACTTTAGGGTCCTGTAGTATCTAAAACAAGAATAATCCACATGTTTTGCGGTTTCCGCTGAAGGATAAAAGCCCATCGAATGTAACAAAGAACAGGGTTATATTCTGAACGTGCTATATTTGGAAGGGATTAAACACAGTCATTATAAATAGCTCATCAACGTAGGTTAACATACATGTAACTAGGAGACATGGCATGGGTGTGTGAAGATTTGGCACGGCATATTTCCTGGGCTAACCAGTGTATCGGGAATTTTATCATTTAGTTGACTCATCCTTGCAATACCGGAAATTTTCTTTTTTTTTTTTTAAGTTGGATGTGCATAATAAATTGCACCGAAAGCTGGCCGTCGTGCGTCTGTGTGTTTAGTTAGTGGGTCAGATTCTTGAAATTAGCTCTCTTAAATTCGCAAGATGGCGCTCCAGGTGTTCAGTATTGTTCATATACACTTCAGGTTTTTCACTATATACCCCCTGTAACTTTACATACTAACGGCACATCTACTTCATAATGTGATAAAATTCAACTCTTATAGTTCCCAGAGGTACTTAGCCCTGTTATGCTAACTTTGGCATCCCACATCTGGCAGAGAAATGCAAATCAACCCTTTGAAATTTGTAGGTGTAAGCCGTAAATAGCAGTAAATTCAACCACCGGCTGGCAACGGTACTTGCGTATGTGTGGTATTCTGTTCTTTATCTTTGTCAGCTTCAAGACGTTCCAGATTTTATTGTTTAATTAGCATTACTTTGAAATGCTAGGAAATTGTTTACGAGATCCTAGAGAATATTCGTATATAAGCACAGACTTCTGCAGTTGACATTGTGTTCACAAAGCCCGATAACAGAAAACGGCCAGAAGGCCTTTTTGCCCAGAGTGTGGTTCGAGCGTAACCCATTTTTACAGTTGAGGAAAGTGGCCCATTGTGCATAATGCATTTTGCCACTGTGAATGGTTGAGTGTGTGAATATTGTCTGTGGGTAAGTGCCCAAAAACACTGCGCCTCTCAGGAAGTTATGAACACTATCTTTTTCTTCTTTTTTCATTTTACGTGATAAATTCCAAGTTCAAGTTAATTTGAGCCTATCCTGTGATCTGGAGTGGTAAAGACGCGGCGTTCTTCTTGTGCAATAGACCATTCCCGGTGCTTGCTTGCTTGCTTGCTTGCTTGCTTGCTTGCTTGCTTGCTTGCTTGCTTGCTTTGCTGGCAGGCAAGCTGGCTTTAGTGGCTATTGTGGCTGTTGCCGAAGGATGGCAGGTGGGTGGTACAGAAATCTCAGAACAGTACTGCGCTGAAAACGCAGCTGAAGTGCTTCCCTCACAGCTTTGACTGCAGTCGGTAAAGGCAGTGATATTACTACACTTGCTGATATTTCTTAACCACTCTACCAGCCTCCAGAATGGCTTTTATTTCTGAAAGTACGGCCTTCATGCACTTTCACTTTAGTTGTGTCAACATCTCTTACCGTAAATTATACTGTAATTAAATGGTGATTAGCTTCCCTCTTTCGGGTGCGGATAGCTGCATGCTTTTGCATAACATGATGAAGGTTTTTACCCCGTCTACACCTTCCTGGTGGGTCACCCATCTTCCGCCCTGGTGGTGTTTAGTAATGTACAGTTGAACGCTCACTACTTACATGCTTTCTGAGGTCATTTGCCAAATCTGCTACGTCACTTGAGATTGGCTGGTGATGTCGCAGGATTTGATCGTGTTTTCCAAGAAAACTTGGCAGGTTTTGTTCGTGAGATATGCTGACTTAGTGGGATTTGATTGCCAAAATAGTAATAATGATGAAGGGAACACCTGATAGGAAGGCCAAAGACAATAATTAATTTTCTATCAAAACCTGACTTTTTCAAGAGACCTCCTCACTTCTTGTGTGTCAAATGAAGGTTGTCGTCATTTACAATGATGACTCTGAAACCTATAAAAAGGTACAGTGAATACGTGTGAATACGGTTTGGTAATTTGTTTGACACGTATGAATGCACGCTCAGGTTTTGCGTGGGTCTCAGTTATTAGAGAGACAATTTTTTGTCCAGCCAGATTTCACACATCCCACCCCGGGGACTTGCGTTGATGGGTAAATGCATGGCCTTTAAAAAGAGAGAAGAAGGACCCCAAGGAAATTTATAGGCCTTTAATGGAGTGTCAGAGCAGCTCTGCTAATGTATTGTGTAGTGGATTGTTTGCAGTCAGTCACGCAGAGTCAGATCTGCTGTAGTGTGCATGCCATTCCCGTTTCACTTTCATGTGAATCCGTATATCATGAAGAACAGACCCACTGTTTGCATAGCCTAGGATGACTGTTACGTCAGAAATCTGTTTATGATATCCCCCATCACTAGCCCAACCTCACTCCTCGACTGATCAGACAGAGGAGATAAGCCAGCTTAGAACACAAACACAGGAAAAGTGGTTCTGCACGTACCTCTGGTGTTCGCCCACTAAAGGACGTATGTCGAATCTTAACAGTTCGGAAGGCTTGGCCCTAGTAACTCTGAAAGAGCTAGATTAGCACGTTATGTCAAACATCAGTGTCCGGCCCAGTCTGCATTGTTTTGGTTTGCTTTTAATCTATAACACAATGTAGGAGAATTCTAGGATGTTGTGCGTCTGAAACTGTACCGATACTTAGAAACAGTATGTTCAAGTTTTAGGTCAAAATATGCGCAGGCCTCTCTGCAACTGTGAACACTCGTTCTAGTTTGCTTTTGTTCTTAATTGTTGTTTGCGGAATTCCGGAACGTAAATGCGGGATCTCTGAGTGTTGTTCTATCCCCTGGAAATTCGATGTACATGAGCAAAGGCGTTTTTTTGTCAGTCAGCGCTTGAAAGGTGTGGGTGTATGATAGTCCTCTTATGGGTCCAGAATCAACATCAAAAGTGGCCCAGAGCCCTCGCCACTCGTCTCATGTCAAGAGTCAGGGCTACGAGAACTTGGCATGACACATACCTGAATGTCACACTGATCAACATACGAGTATGGCTGTATGGAGAGTTCCAGGGTAAATGGTATGTCCGCGTTTCAAGCTTTGTGGACAGTTCCATAGTCAGTGAGTGGTGCGCCTTTTCTCTCATAGTGTGGTAGACATGGAGTTTGGAGTCTCCTTTGGATAGTTCTGTGTGAGATGTAGCGCGTATCTGTGGACAGTTACATGAGTCTCTATCGTCAGTTTCTTGGTGAATAACAAATCCATGTGGAAGCTTTGTGAATTGGATGTCCCTGTCGAGAGTTCTGTAGTAAAATAAGAAGTCCTTGTGGACCGTCATTCGGTGAATAGTGCCTTCGTTCTGTTCAAAGCGAGTCCTTGTGAATGTTATGTTGTGAATAAGGAATCCTTATGGACAGTTCCATTGTAAATAGCTTTGATAGTTCCTGGGTGAATAGCGCTTCTTTGCAGGCAATTCCATGGTGACTAACGAATCCCCATGGACATTTCGTCATGAAAAGAGAGTCGCTGTTGATGATTCTTGGTAGTGGGGAGTCCCTTTTCATAGTTCTATGATGAATAGCACATCCATATTCACAGTTCCACTGGTGAATAGTGAGTTCCTGTAGACAGTTCCATGGAGAATAGGGAGTCCCTGGAGAAGTTCTGTTGTGAACATGGAGTCCCTGTTGACAGGTGAATAGAGGGCCCGTGATCAGAAAGTTCCGTCGTTCCAGATTCGTTGTAATGCTCATGCCCCGAGTTCTATCGGAAAATTTGGACTTATCCATTTGAATTCGACTCGTCAGGTCCTTGGTTCTTAGCCCTCGTATAGCCTCATAAGCAGTTCGCCTATTTAATTTATGTTTTTCAGAAGAGGAAAAAAATCTTTATTGGACAAGGCACGCAGGTAAATGCCAATCTCAGGCATTGATGCTGTATTTAAACCAATGACTTTGTGACTTATTTTGTGAAACTTGAAGGATGTACTGGATTGTAGCAAGCACAAAAATAGCCAATTTTGGAAATTACCTATCTTTGAGATAGGCAGTCTGCCTGTGAATGTGATCATATGTTCAAACTGAAATCACCCTTCTTTAATATTGACCTATAATATCGTGTTCCGCAAAAATAAGGTTTTAGCACACTACGAACTTTCATACAACCCTTTTATCAGCGTGTATTGATCTACCACCTCATTAAATTGGTAGAGCCTTGTGTAAGTCTGAACATGATTTCCATCTCGGTCATCAGAATCGACCTAAAATTTATAAAAGAATGGTATTAAAATTTTAGTTTGACCTGCTCTGTGGAATGTGACTTTGCACGACAACACTAATGAATGGCCTTAGCATTTAAGAGTATCACCCTCCCTCCCACCCCCCTCCCCATGGCCTGCACCATATCTCCAAATCTAGGTTGTCTGATACGTATGCACCTGGTCCAGTCCTAGACGCGCATCAATCATACAGCACATACCAATCTGTCACATTCATATTCCTAGTTGTTTGAGATTGGAGGGAGGAGGAGAGGGGGGAAGGGAGGTACTGACTCATGGCTGAACTGTTATAGTTCACTGGCAGATCTGCTCTCTGGCGCGATAGTTCTAGCCGGTACAAGGCAAGGTAGGTTGTGATATTATGAGAGGCAGCGACAAGTTAGGGTTATCAGTCTGAAGAGATGTTTTTTGAGTGTCAGCAAGTGACATGAATAAGTTTGCCTTTCGTTTAGAGCTTCTGAGCATCTTGTTATCGGACAGACAGTCATTTGTCAGAATATGACTTGTGTGATAGTCATTCATTTTTTAAAAGACAGTAGTAAGAGATATCTTAAAGAGTTTTGTTGAGTTGTAGATTGACTAGAAAGTGTATATCTGCCATTAGGTCATTTAACCATCATATTGCCCTACAGACAATGCTGTGTAAATAGACTGTATGTGAAGTGATTGTAAGTCATTCGTGAAGGGTTATGGATGTGAAATGTGTAATACCACGCACGTAATGTGAGCAGTCATTTTTATGTGATGTCAGCTTCATTCACAGTAACGTTGTTTCAGGAGTGGATTGGATCATCAAGAAAGACACTAAGTCTTTTGGTCTCTAGGTTCTCAGACAAACAGTCATTTGTCATTTATCATACTGTGAGTTGAGGGGAGACGTTAAGGGGAGAAGTGTGAAATGTGTAAAACCAAGCACATGATGTAAGCAGTGATTTTACATGTGATTTCTGTCATGGGAAGGTTATTTCATTGGTGGATTGGATCGTCAAGAAAGATATAGGGCTTCTAACTGTCAGCTTCTCTGACAAACAGTCATTTGTCAGAATGTTAGTCGAGTGATAGTCCATCCGTTTAGGAGGTAAATGTGAAATGTGTAAAACCATATACATGCACGGAAGAATGGGTTTATGTGGTGCTGGTTTCGGTCACAGCAATGTTGTTGTGACAGACAGTTATTGGAGGGTTTTTTTTTTTTTTGGTCAGACAGTGATGCATCAGACACTGTCATTAGCAATAAATGTGAAATATGTGATGAGAATAGTGGTTTCTTTAATACCAGCGTGAACTTCATTTACAGCAAGATTATGTCACATGTAGACTGGATCACCAAGAGTGACATGTACTATGTTTATGGGTTTTATAGATGCCTGAACCTTAGGCACTACCACTGAAATACCCATCAAAAATGATAAGTGAGATCAGACCTCTTCAGTTTGCTGGGGAAATCCTGTAATCACCCAATTTAATGGAACTTTTATCTATTTAAAGTGCGTCAGAAAGGTCATTGCAGTTGTATCATTGAAAATTAAGTGAGGACCAACATATTATTCATCTGACTTCTAGAAAGGTCATAGCCAGTGATGTACCAAGGACCTTTCCAGGTGCCAGCTGGACTGTCCCTGTGATTTCACCTCAGGGAAGTTTAAGTCAGCAGGGGGAGAGCTACATAATAATCTGAGGGTTTTTGTTTTGTGTGTGTGCGTATTTTTTTTATTATTTGAAAAGGGGTTAGGATGGCATGGAGAAAGATCACAAATATAAAGTTGGGCAAAATAGCCATACCACACCCTATCACAGAATTGGTCATTTCTGTCTTCAAGATAAGATGGCTTTCTTGGAACATAATGCTACCATGTGTCTTTCAGCTGTACCATTTCTTCATGAAAACTGTGCTATTCCGATATGAATATGGTAGTATTTTTTATTCCCAGTAATCTAGGGAAGATACATAGTGGACAGGTCAGTAGTCAAGTCAGAAGGATTGTGTCAAGGATGTGTCACTTGGAGATTACTGCATATATTCATGTCATCTTTTTATGACCATATTGCCCTGTGTAGCATTCATCCTTCCTTTTGTTCATGAATTCATTCATTTAATATCCTTTTTGAGAAATGACCTCTTATTCTACAAAAATGATATTTAGACAAACACAAGATGGTCTGCAGCATTTTTATTTACATGAAGAGACGTAATTTTTCATAGTAATAGCCTTAAGACATTATATTTTTAATTCACTCATGAATTCAATATTGCTCTTCAAACCAGCTTGAAATTTTGAACTTAAGTATATCATAATGCATATGTCTTGATTTGTGGGATGCAATCTTCTCTTTATCTCTCATATAACTTTTCTTTTGCGTAGGCAAACTTTGATATGTCAGCAATGAGAATATAAAATAGAGTGGGAATTCACAATTTCAAATTCCCTGCAGTCTTGTTGCAAAGCATTAGTTCCATGCTCTCAACTGTATCTCTTCGTTAAAGTTGCCTCATGAAATCAAATTGTTAAGCTGGTTCCCTAGAGTTTAGTAGTAAGAGGTTTTACTGTACAGCTGTGTACTTCTTTTTCTCTTGCACGCATTTACTGAAAACTGTGTGTCTTATAAGGTGTTTATTGTTGACATTCCTAATGAAGTTTTTTGAACTGTAGTGAACATTATCTGCTCATCTTTCAGCTGGATCCCAAGCATTTGTCAAGACACTAAGCAACATTTTTGAGTCGATGGTGAATACTTTCTAATCTTCTTCTAATGTTTCTCTTTCTCTCTTGACAGATAACGAGATCTACTCATTTCCGCCTGATGATTTGATAATCACGAGGTCAAGCATTCTAGAATAACACTTGAGAGTCCCAGACTATTTGAGACACAGTTTTTTCCTGGCTTCTTACTTTGGACCTAAAGGGATGAAGTAAAACGAGCATTACCTAGCTAGTCATCATCAAAGCCATCAAGATCCACCAAATCACTATATGGTTATCTCCAGAGTCTGCAACTATATCTGGTCTTGACTCTTCAGAGGCTCTTCAGAAAAGACTTTCAGCTGGGCCTTCTGGCTCCTATCTACTTCTAGACACTGATCTCTCATTGTAACTGACATGATCACTGTCCATTGCTGATCAAATAGCTGGGATTGAAGTGTTGACCCTGATGCCATGGCCAAATATTCTCTGAAGGCATCAGGAGCTCAAGCTGCAGGAGGGTTGCAACTAATTGGAAGGATACCTATATTGTGCAGACTGTGGATCCGGTGTTCATCACCTTAAATAATTGCTCCAGTTGAGCCCAGAGAGCGAAGAGAGTGATGGAACTGAAAGTGTGGGTGGATGGTATCCAGAGAGTGGTCTGCGGGGCCAGCTACACCACGACTTGCCAGGATGTGGTGTTGGCCTTGGCCCATGCTATGGGCCGCACTGGACGGTTCACCCTGGTGGAGAAGTGGAGGGATGCAGAAAGGCCTCTCACACCAGGAGAATGTCCTCTGCAGTCTCTTCACAAGTGGGGGGAATATGCAGCTGAGGTCAGGTATTACCTGGTACAGGCAGAGACAGACAAGGCCAAACACCAAGAGCAGACTCGTCAGAGACAGAAAATGTCCACAGAAAAGCTGGACAAATTCACGCATAATTTCACCCCACCTCATTTGGGTCACATGGGACCTGAGTCCATTAAGCGGTCATCAACTTTCAGTGGCGCTCATAACATGAACTACGCAAAATTTCCTTCATCTTTATCTTCATCTATGTCAGCAACGTCTTCATACAACAAGCAACCACTGGCACAACCTCAATCATCCTCCACAACTAAAGTCCGACACACAGCCCTTGGCCCATTACCAAATGGCGAAATAGCCTCAGCCTCTTCCAGCAGTTCATCTCCAAGGTCATCCTCAAGGTCATCACCTGGAGGACTTTCGCCCAGGTCTGCATCCAGAAGTGCACCCTACAGGGAAGATGCAAGGACACTTCATCCAGCAAACATGCCTGGAGCAACTACATCATATTCCAACCAGGACAGAGGTTACTCTGTCCATAAACATTCCACACAGCAATCTTTTCCAGCACCCTCTCAGCAGCCATACCCAGTGCCTTCTCAGCAGACTCGTCAAGGCTTGTCACATCCCCCTCCACGGTCTCATCACCCAACACAATCACAATATCCGTTTCCAAATCAGTCACACCAGTCACACCCATCATCACCTAAACAGACATCTTCTCGGCCCCAACTACCTATATCTCAGCACCATCATCCATCAGCATCTCAAGGAGTTCACTCAGTCACCTCAGGCCAGGCCCACCCATCTCAACGTCATTTCTCACAGCCTTCTCACCAGCCATATCCTCAAAGCAACCATTCTGAACCTCCTGTTCACCCCATTCCTGCTCCACGACAGCTCCGAGCATCTTCTCCGGATGTTGAGTATGAGAACCTTCCCCCACACCCTACACAAAGAGAAAGGTCAAGAGAAAGATCCTCTCAAAGAACCACACCAGTATCCTTTCCAGCTAATGCTGGAGATTCTTCCAAGGTGTTCTATCAGGAAGCTGACAGAGATGCTGCCAGCAGAGGGAACAATGACAGTCACTCTTTCCATAAGGATGGGAGAGGAAATGGCAGTTCACACCCTCATTATAAAAAAAGAGGAGAAAGCTATCCATATCAAAGAGGTGGAGCTCCTCAAGGCTACTCGGATAACCAAAGCTCTGCCAGAAATACTCAGGGAAGACTAAGGTCAGATGATGCTGTGGGACATACATCCAATACGTCCTCAAGCACGGTGCCATCGTTTACCAGGGACAAGGTTGTCCCTGGGCCTCAGCTTAGCAAAGGTCTGCCTAGCAGAAGCCTCAGCTCCGCAAACACCGCTCGTGCTGATGAAGAGGTGAGACATTCAGGTGATAACCTTAGCAAGTCTATGCCAGAATCTTCTATGAAACAAATGCGTCGCAGTGGAGAAGCTGGAGGTAAGTTGAGTTTTGTGGAGTCTGCCTTGATGCGGCAACAGAGATCCAGCACCGAAAGCACTGGTCGAGGGGGAACTATGTCTTCCTTTGCCTCAGCTGTTGCCCATATACGGCAGCACAGTGGGGACGGACAGCTGAAGCCACCAAAATCTGAGACTCATGTCCGACAGCATAGCTCAGACAGCAGTTTAACAGATGAATCTTTCCAAGGGGGTCTGAGAGCCAGTCTCAATCGAGACATGAGTTCCTTAGGAACATCCACCTCCAGTCAAAATGTGGCCCCAAATATAGATCATCTTCAGCAGCAAAAACATCATCACCCTCTACCTTCAGTGAACAAGCCATCTTCCCCACTTAGTTCTATATCGCCATCCAGACACAACTCTGCCTTCACCCAGGTATCCCCTCGCACCAGTACCAGTCACCAGGGATCTGCATCCTCTCCATTTTCAGCAGTACCAGTAGCTTACAATCTGGACCATCAGAATTTCCATCACTTCGGACCAGGTTTGCCCAATGCAGCAGGTTCTAGAGGACCAGGGCTGCAGCAAAGCCAGGAGAATACACACTCTAGACAAGCCAGCCTAGAGATTGAGGAGTACGACCTGGACCAGAACTTTCCTGATGTGTTTTACCGTGATGCAGCCGCAGCAGGTGGTGTGAAGACACAGGTCCAGCAGAGCATGCCACTGGAGTATCACTTAGAGAATGGAGGCGTGGCACCTGCCCAGCATGAAGCTGAGTATACCAGGCTGGTGAGACTAGTCAGAATGCAGGAAGAGAGGATCAAGATGCAGGAAGCTCAGATCAGTGACTGCACAATGGGTGAGTGCTATCATATATTATAAATGGCTTTACAATGATATTTTTTTATGGAAAAAAACTTTACATGCCAAAACTCCTGCACACACTAATCAATTATACTAACATCTGGCTGTCCTGGAAACTACAGAACCTAGAGGAGAGCAAGGCAGATGGAAAGATAGAGAACAGTAAGCTCTATACAAAGGTACAAAAAGGTGAATTTGACCTAATTTGGTCTACACAATCTTCAACCTTAAACTGGCGTTGACCGCCTTGCTTCCATAAAATAATGCCATTCTGAGATTGTATGCTATTTTATGTTGCTTCCAGTTCCACGTCAGATCAACGCTTTTGTGTTGATCAGTGCAGTCATTATGTATTAACCCATTCAATTCCAGACTATGGAAAATAATCAGATTGTGAAGAGAATTGAAAGCCGTATTATATACTATGCATGAATTGTTTCTGTAGCACTGTGAATGAATTGTTTCTGGTGAAATGTGATAATAAACTGTCCTAACTGTCTAATGGTTTGTTACCGACCATGTTTTCCAGCTTAAAAGCTATGTATCTGTTGCCATTTAGCAACATGTAAATGTTATCTTGGTGGGCATTGTGTGACTGAATTGGTTAATCAAAGTCTTGCACTGATTTTATGTAAAATGTGAAGCTCTTCCACAGAAGCTTATAAGGGTTCAGGGAGCAAGATTGCTATCGATAATGTGAAGGTTACTTTTATTTAGAATGTCAAGTAACGGAGTGTTACTGCAAGTAGATATTATCAGGGCATTATCAGTGAGTGATCTTAAATCAGTGACTATAGCTGATTAACTCCTGTAACACAGTGCCACCTACGCACAAGATCATCCGGCTGTGTCAGTGCATTACACCATAATATTGCCTTTCCATTATATACCGACTCATTGCTTTGAATATCAGCTGAGCAAGTCTATCATGTACTTCTCTCAGTTAGGCAGGATTTGCCGAGTTAACTCATCCTTTGATTCAGCCATGGATAGTAATTAAAGTGATTGTATCCAGCTCTTACTAGTACACTCGAAGCCACTTGTTTTAAATCAAATAAGGATGAGTTGACTGAGATTAATGGCTTTAGTAATGGCTCATAGCATTCCCAGAGATTAAGCTGAGCACAATGCTGTGATTTGTAGTTATCTTCACTGTCGACAGTATGTGCATTACTGTCCTTGCCATTAAGACTTCATTTGCCTGTATCAGAAAGAACAGATTTCCTCTTGATAATGCCTCTAAACAAAGGTTCTTTGCCTCTTAATAGCAACACAACACTTCATTTAGGAAGCTTATTGACATTAGACTTGAGGGTATCTTATGGACCTAAGTATCTACCTATTGTATTTAAAATTACAAGAAAGTTTTCAAACCCTGAGTCATTTCATTCATAATACAATGAAAATCTTTGTCTTCTTTCTTGAGTTTTAATACCGGAAAGAGGGATCATATGGGCAACCATAATTTTGAGTTTGTGAAATTTTTAAATTGATGAGTGAAAGTTGATCTTGCTAATCTTTATACTAAGTTTGTGGGTTAATAAATACAGGAAGTCTTACTTTAGTATGATTTTAATCCTGAAATATTGTTGCTTGCTCATCCTTTGTTGGCACCTACAGCTGCAGTATCTGTTTCTGCCTGCTATCATCATTAGCATACACTGCCATCAGAATCTCAGATCTTTATATCGAATGCCTTTGTTCCCACTGGACAACTATTTGACCAGTGCTGCTTGTGCCTGTTTCAGAAATCTCTCGACTTGAGGAGCAAGAAAATCAGGAGTCGGCCAAGTTGGAGGTCATCACAGGAGAGGTCACCCAGCTGGAGCAGCAGGAGAATCAGGTCAAGCTCGAGTTGGAGGAGCTGGACAGGGTGGAGTGGGTCAATGTGCTGGATGGGGAACGCAAGAGAGAAGCAGATATCAAATCACAGGTAGTTTACGGATCTGTTTTATAAGTACTAGAACCTCACAAATTCAAATTCCAAGAGATCTGACAAGATATTTGAATTTGTGAATTATTCAAGTTCATGAGATACGTTTAGTATAGAATTCCCCCCCATCTCCTGTAGTTCAAACTAGGGAAGCTTGACTCTAATCTTTTCATTGGCTAGATACTTACAAGTTCTTAACAAATCTTTAAACAGGTCCTGTAAAGGGCCACAGATTTACAACATGTAAGTGAGAAATTTGAATACAGTGGAACCCACTTGAGCGGGACACGTGGAAGGGGGACTCCCGCTTAAGGGAGACGAATGCCTGGGGAACAGAATTTTTGCTCTTTAAATGTATACATGTGAGCGTGATGGCAACCCGTTAAAGCGAGACGACTTGGAGCCAGAGCTCCATAATATACACGCTGTTCTTGACAGGAATGCTGCAAATTATCACTATCCTGCTGTGTCTCAGTGCTTGTTTACCTTTGCCCATCAGCTGAAAACCTGAGAATTACAAAGAAGTTTGTACCGATGATCCCGATTGCCCCCCTTACGTTATGTGAGAAGTAATTGACACCACCTCCCCATAGCCTCCTGTCAGGCAGTTGACCCTTCGGCACACTCATGGACAAATCAGAGCGGACAACCTAGCCGCTGGTCACTAACCACGCAAGCATCAACGGATCAAGATTAAGTAAGCCCCGCCCCCATGTCAGCCACACTTTATCCTTTCTTCAGCTTGGGCAATGATTGACACTTACGAGCCTTACCTGCACTATTGCACAACACTCAGCCGAGGTGTCATTCACATAGGCATGACCATCATTTGTGTTGCGTAAAGGCTTTTTGACACACCACTTGCATCGCGCGCTGGCCAGATGTGGAGTGAGAAGTGTGACGCTTATCTTTGCTGGTGTTTACAATCATGTAAATTCGATCCCACATTAGCTTTGATCACTTGCATGGGGGGCGGCGAACATCTAGACTTCAGAGATGTTAGACCTCTCATATTCTCTCCAGTTTTATTCCAAAAATCTTGTTCCAGCAAATAATGACTAATAATATGCTCTGCAAATCTACTGAAAATGCAGTTAGACTGCAATAAGTATATTTAAAACAGTACAGATACAATTTAAATCAGACTCCGTTGTCACACCTCACTAGCAACATGTAATGATTATCCCTTAACTTGAATGAAACGCACAAACTATCTAAGAAATCACTTTATAATGGATAGTCCGCCTAAGCTGGACACCCGCTTAAGGGGGACGATTCGTCAGGAACGGAGCCGTCTCGCTTAAGCGGGTTCCACTGTACTTGAGATTCAAGTTTGTCCGCTTCCCTTGTGACTGTGTTGCTGGTGGGCTTGTCTGATGCATATGTCAGCAGAAATTTCTTTTCAAGTTGTTCTCAAGTCAGAAATCATCAAGATGCAGGAAATGCAATGGATATCTGACTTCTCCTGGGGGTTTGAGAGGACCAGTGAAACCTTATAGATGTAGATATTTCATCTCACCAAGCAGTATTATCTGTTACTGTGAGAAGAAATTGGCCATTCCATCCAATGGATAGATTAGATGAGCCAGTTTATCAATCCTCTGCAGCTCAAACTAGGGAAGCTTGGCAATCATCTTTTCATTGGCTAGATACTTACAAGTTCTTAAAAAAAATCTGTAAACAGGTCCTGTAAAAGACTTTGAAATTTGAGGTCATGCACTTAGAAAACATTCTGTACTACATATACAAGAATCAGCTCCTCGCAGTCTTTTGTTGTGTCGCTAAAAGAAGTCACTTAACTCTTTCACTACCCTGAGCCAGATTTTCCAGCTCAGAAAATGGTCCGACTTGGACTGCGAGCTAGATTATCCGGCTCGTAAAATAGGCCTTATAAATCAGTCCACTACTTCCAAACCATGTTTATAAATTATTCTCTGTTCAGTTTCCTTTATTTTGATGAATAACACTCTGTATATTTGTGTTCAGGGAGATGGAGAGAAGCTGAGTTATTTGTTAAGGTCGAGTGATAAATTTAGGTGGAAAAATGGGCTGGTCCAGCCATGGAATCTGACCCTGTAGTGAAAGAGTTAAACTGTGTTTTTTTTAAGCCATTACATTTCCTTAAACAAAATCATTAAAAAGTCCTTAATTCTTTATGTAACTTCAGCATGAACTGGGTTTGCATACTGATGAAATGCATTTTGTGTATCTTGCCTTGTCACTGCTGTAAGTACATCCTCTGTGTCTACAGATGAAAAGCTTGCAAGAGAAGCTGGATGAATTGGAATCCCAGCTGAGGCAGCTAAAGGAGGAGGAAGAGAGGAAAACCCAAGAGCTGAAGGCAGAGAGAGAAAAGTTGGAAGATGAGAAAAAGAAAACTGAAGAGGTGAGTTCTCATCTTATGGTGTTGCCCTTTGTCTATGTTGAGTTCAGAATTCTGTTTTTGTGATGTATAGAAATAACATGCCAAGGTAATGTTCTGCTTTGAGTACATGTTAGACTTGCCACCAGCTTAATTAAGGCTATGTCACTCAAGAAACTTTGAACTGGGCATGAAGTGAATAGAAGTCAAACATATCCATTCCCTGCTGTACTCCTTGATGTTTGGTAGTTTAGCCATTCACTGCCAGATGTAGAGATAGACGGTTTGATTGAATGAGTGAATGAATAATTTGTTAAAAACAAACTATTACTATTTTCAACTGGATGTTGTCTGAGTTTATAAGACTTGTTATTGTTATTGCTGTTGTTATTGCTGATTGAAGGATGCCGTTACAGAAAGCTAAAATCTCTTGACTGGGAAGGCTGAGGTTCTTTATTATCCCACATATCTTAGAAAGTTAACTTTCATAATGCTAAGCCTTCGGCATGGCAAGAGCATCCAGCAGTGTTAGCTCATTATTCTATGTTATTGCCTCCCTAGGTTATTTGGTGACTGACACTTTGATACCGGATAGTATAGTTCATCATTCACCTCTCTTGATCGGGTAGATGTGGGAAGTGAAGTCTATCTTTACATAATTTGTTGATAGCATTTAGAACTGCCAAATCCATCTTTTGCAGTGGCAGAATGGAAACATTTTTTATATTGGCAGTATGATGGCATAGAGGTGAATAAGAGATGGTGCTTAAAACATCCCTAAGCAGTTCATGTCTCTATTAACTTGGCTTGAACTCTTGATTTCATTTGGTTGAGGCACTCAGCTAAGGATTTGCAATGTCATTGTTGCTCAGTAGTTTTACATGTATTTTTCATGCCCAGGTGGAAAGGAAGGCTGCCACAGAAGTGAGTGAGTTGAAAGAGAAACTGACAGCCTTAGACAAGCTTACACAAGAGAAGGAGAAAGAATTGGCCAACCTTGAGGGGAAGATTCAGAAAGCTGACACAGATCTTAAGCAGCAGGTAAACCAACATTGTTTACAGTAATCTTCCTTAAGAGTAATTTCAGTGGGTTTGCAGCAGTTACTATCATCCTTCTCAGAGGATAATGTCACTGCATGTTCTCTTCTTTCCACATTTCCACTATTTTATCCTATTTAAAAAATTCCTTCTGAAGACCTAAGCAAAAAAAAAAAATAGTCTACAGGTTGGGATTTGGAACCAAGTAGTAGTCATCAGAGAAATCCTCTTGCCTTTTATATTTTGTGTTGCAGTTAAGTAAGGGTATAACAGTGCAAGTTTCTAAACAGCTATTGCCTCTACTTTGTTTGTTCGACATTGTTTAATGATGGTAAGGACCATGTGGCATCTAAAAGAAAAGAATGTATCATTTTTAAAATTCTTACATCCCTTTTTTTTTATAGTTCCCTGGACAAATCTCGCCTGTCAGCAGGCCTAACCCACTGTACTCTGGGCACATATGACTAACTTGCATTATTGGTAGGATCTCAAATACAGGTAATAAGGCTCCAAGTCTGGAGGTGAACTGCGGAAAAAATTGTTCAGTATAACATAAATTTTATGGGTCACAGGAATTTTGACACTCACACAGGACAAGCAACAGCTAAATGTGAATAAGTATATTTCTGCAGGAATAGATATGTACTTGTAAAGCAGATAATGCTATAGTTATTGTCCCAAGAATGAAGTTATTATTGCTGTGTGTACTCTAAGGAGGAAGAGGCCCAAAAGATAGAGGAAGAACTGAAAGATGAGAATCTCAAGGACTTCCAGGCCCATCCAGTTCCCAAAGAACCACCACCCAGCTCTGTGCCTAGCAGTACTCCAGTTGAGCCCCCTGCTCCAATCTCGGTGATATCTGCTGCAGACAGTGGGGAAGGTAAGAAATTCACTATCTTCAGCACGGCAGACTCTTTCAGTTTGTCCTCCAACAGAAAGCCTGTTCATAAACATTGAATCTTCAGCTAATCTCATATAGTATTACTTGAATATGAGACAGCAGTGCAGCTGTAGGATTGTACTTGCAAATCTTTTCTTTAGATTTAAATTAACACAGTTCCAAAGCACTTTGCATGTCTGAAAGTAACAGGCAGATCAGTCCTGTGAATACTGCAAAATTTCTTAATTCAACACATATGGCAGAGTAGGATTAATATTGCTGTCACTTTTTCTTTTCCCCCCAGCCATTCTGAAACTTCTGGAGGATCGTCTTTCTCCTCGTTCACCCCCAACATCCCCCTCAGCTGATGGAAGCAGCAACAGTGTGGGTGGCATGACCTCAGCTCAACACACATACAAGTCAGCTTTGGCAGCAAAGAATCCAAATGGGGTTTGGGTGTGACAGCTGCAGTATTTAAAAAACCAGAATGCAGCAGTTTCAGGAACTTGAATCTGATGGTCTTGGTTGTGAAAAGCTTGAATGCAACAAGTCTGCAGTCAAGAATGAACATTGATTGAGTGCTGTTTGAAAGGCTCATTATCTTGAGCCATGATTTAGCTGGAATTCTCAATTGCTCCGGTAAAGATGCAGAGTTCCAGAGTCAGGAATGCACTGCAACTGAAGAGGTTGAATTTTTGGCTGTCTTGTGTTCTCTTGAACACAGAAGTTGGCACACAGCAAGACTTACATACCCAATAAAAAGCCAATGTTATTGTGACACTTAGAGTACCAGGAGTATAGCATGCAGTAATAGAGGACTTTCACATAATCCAGGAACCTGCATGCATTTGTTCTCCCTATTTCAGGTGTTAAAGAGTGTTATTGTGATTATTCCAGTGTTGAGATATGTTAGCCAAAACCATCACCCTGTGCCTTTTTTTCAGTTTCTCTCAGGATGTGTGAAGTCGTCGTCTGTCAACTTGATCTGTACATTTTTAAGTGTTATGCTTTGTAGAGATGAAACCGGCTCTAGTTAATCGAATATCCAGGTTTTCCTGACAGTTCTTGAAAACCGTTTATTTATCAAAAGCTCTGTATCCAAGGACTCTTGGAATTTGTTTTATTATGTTCTGAATATAACTCAAAGGATATGTTACTGTGAGGATCTCTAGTAGTTTTACCTTACTTGGAAGTCTATTATGGATAAAGACAGGACACGTTGAGGTGGGTTCTGTGACTTCAGTGCTTACAACATGTGACTACAACACACTGTACTCTAGCATGTATGATCTAAATTGCATTGACCTAGTGCAGAACAAAATGAAGCTAGTAATAAAAAGAATAAAACTTTGCAGATGCTGGCAGCCATTGTTTCTTTACCGCTACCCAGATCCATACACAAGATACTTCAAAGTTGTTTTTTTTTAATTCGTAGGAGCCGCGATACATAGTCCAAGCCCCGATATTTGTTTGCTTTTCTATAGCACAAGGTCTGCTATGAATAATGCATGATTTGAGATCTGCTTCACACAACAGACTTGGTGTGCTACCCCCAATGCACTTTGGGAGTTTTCGGAGAGAGGAGGAAAGGGAGAAACATTTGGCAAAGGGGCCGTGGGAGAATAAGAGACCTATGATGCCATTGTGCATAAAATAGTAGTAGAAGAAAGGTTCTCTCATGGAGAAAAACTGTGGAGCAGTTTCCAGCATCTGAGATATGCTACTGGTTCCTTTTACTAGTATTTTTATATGCCAGAAAGAATGAGTTTGACTAGTGTATGAAAGCCTAACTGATGTTGAAGGTATGAAATCTGTTGTGAATCTGTTTGTTTCCCAGGATATCCAGGCACAAACAGCTTGCTGTCAAGTTAAGATTCAGAGTACAGTACTTGTAAAATTCGTGTAACACTTTTCTTACTGGAATTTAATGTAATGTTATTCCATCCAAGAAATTGCCTTAATTTGCCATGTTGATTGTGCATGTGTAATTTTATGTGAGCATGTGCTGCATGTAAGTAAAGCAAAATAATTTGTGATGCGCTCAGAAACAGTTATTACCATAATTCATTGTGAAGTTTCTGATGTTTAAATTCCAGTATTGAAGTCATTTTCTTCCACTTGTCCTTTTGCATTTTGCTGTTCATTGCATTTTAAAATTTAATCCAACACTGAGCAGATATGTTAGGAGATTTTTTTCATATGAGACAAATGTTGCAATGATGTTGAGATTTCTTTCTACATTGTTATACCGTACCTCTGATCACATTCCAGAGTGGAAGACATCCTGATAAACCAACCTTGCAGACCTTGATAACTTGTCTGGGCATGGTTACCATAGATATTGCTTCATACAACACCATCTCTGGCTAATTGTGAAAGGACGGCATTATTGAATGTCAGTAAACCAGCAAGGAACTGTGTTTCATAGATGGGTTCTGAAGTTTAATACATCACTTTGTTATGGGCTGGAGCACTTATGAGAATTAAGTAGCCTTGCAATGGCATTTGAAATTAGTGATACAGTGGGGAGTAATTGAGCGGACTGGTTCAACACTATTCCTAGGGTCACATGGACTCAGATTTTAATTTTGATGTATGAAAATGAAATTATGCAATATTGGCATGTTTTACTACCCTGTGATAGTTGTAGATCTTTTGATAATAACTTTTTCAGATCCACATCTTGCTCAAAGTCCATAACTTTTTTCTGGTTTCTCCACTGCCTCAAAATGAGACTTTTGACATTGTGCAGATTTATTCCTGTCCATTATGTCTAGATCTTCAGGCAGGTGGCTTGATTCAGCTCTTAATGATATGAAATTAACAACCTCTGCCCTCTTACTGGAAGACAGAGACACATAGAAAAGTTAAACATTTCATTGGGTGATTTCTGGACGTCCATTGAGTGAGATGGTTATGTTTCTTTGGGAACTGTGCAAGTCTGTATTACCCATCATGTCTGCTGTGAGGTTCTTGTTATGTTCTCATGATGACACAATCAAAGGCAGTTGTTTTATGTGTATATGTATATTACAAGGTGGCACATTGAGCCCTCTAACCAAAGTAGGGAATGAGCAGACATGTGGATTGTCATAACAAGTAGCATAGAGGGAGAGAGGTGAAACGACAAATGTAGAGAGAAGAAAGAAAGAATAAGCACATGCGTGATCTTTCAATAGTCATTTTCCTGGTTCTGGACAGATAGTGAGGCAATGGATGTTGATGGGACTAAGGTTCAAGTTTCATTTTGGTCTCATTCTTCCTTTTTTCTTCTCTATACCTTTGTATTACGACCACTTTTCCTTTACTCTGCCTCATATAAGCATCCGTTTATGTCTGCTCTCTCACTTTTGTTGTTTATGCAAACCTGGTGCCTTGTGAGAATAGATGAATAGAGCAGATGGGAGCCAGGCCTCAGTGATGTACATGCAAAACTGCAAACTTCACCTCAAAAGTGTTTTGCATGTGACAAGATGTTGACGAGATGAATCATATGTAGTTTGTTCTTCACTGCAGGTCTGGACTATTCTGGATGAGTGCCAAGTTTTAATACTGTCATGATGTAAGGGTGCAAGTGAATGGTTGTATTGTACTATGTGCAGAGATGAGGAAAGAATTTATCAGCCAGACTGAGTTAGGACATGTACACTGTTGAGTCGATGTTTCCGCGTTCAGGGAAAGCTGCATCTGTAAACAAATTTGGATAGCCAGATGAATAAATAGAGAAGAACAAATTTGCCGTCTCCTAACTAAATGGCTTAAGTGCAGCCAAGTGTATTTCAAGAGAATTCTACAATGAATCTGAGAATATAGCACCTAAGTCATTACTCAGCAGGTTATGTTCTCCATATGGAGGGAATGATTAAATTGTGAAAATGGACAGATGAAAGCCCTTGTTAGTGGGACATTTTATTTTCAATTTTTATAGATTTTTTTAACCTGAATCATTTTGTCAAAAGATGACAGGACTGAATATCAGGGATGAACAAATCACAGCTTGGAAATAATACTGCTGTAAGTCCTTAAATGACTTTGAGGATTCACGACAGTTTTATTTCCAGGCGACAAAATTAGATTTGCCCAGTGAGGAAAGGGATATGCTGTGGGTTCTTTAGTTCCTAATTATTTATCTTGTGGACATGGGTGTCTGAGAATGATATTATGGATAGATGATAGCCTTTGTTTTACTCTAAAGATCCGAGAGTACATTCGAGTTTCATCAAATTTTTACTTGAGTCATTTCGTCGGAGGATGGCAAGACTGAATAAACAGGGTAGACAAATTCACAATTCAGGTAGAACCCATGAACAAAGAGATATACCATAATTTTTTTTTAGTTCCTGATTCTTGATGAAATAGACTTTTTGTATCTGAAAATAAAATATTGATAGATAATATCTTATACTCCCACGGTCTGAGAATACATTCAGCTTGATTATCATCAGGTATTTTTTTTAATTCCTTTTGTCAGAGGTTTGCAGGACTGAATAAATAGCAATGAACAAATCAGACAGAATGATGAACAAAGATTCTTGAGAATGAAATATAGATTCTTACTCTTAAATTCTAAAAGTACATTCAAATTTATTTCTATCAACTTTGTCGTTGAGCTTTGTCAGAGAAGGGCAGGAATGAATAAATAGGGATCTATAGCAAATGAACAAAGCAGGCTTCACTGATGGTCTAAAGGACGTGACTGCAAAGTTGTTGTATTTTTTTTTTAAACTTCTGATTGTGGAAAAGAGTAAACTTTTGTTGGAGTTACTGAACTTTAGTAATTTATGGGCATTATTAAACACAACTAATTCATGATGTCAGCACCGCAAGTCAAGTTTGTGTTGAATAAAGTGCCTTAGGGTTGGTGAGGGCTTGTTTAAGTTACCACTCTGAGTTGTGAAAGGCTGTTCCTTAATCAGAACTGTTTTAAGTGATAAAGAGATACAGCATGTTTGCGACAACATGAGGTAGTGAAGAAAACAGGGGACAGTGCAATTATGACCAGTGACTGGATGTATACGTAGGTGATTTTGTTTTTTCATTGTTTTGTTCATAATTTTATTATTTCTTATTTGGATATTTCCTCACTAGTTCATTTTCCTCTTTCCATGTAGCACTGCTTGCTCTAATACAGAAGGGCGTATGGAACATTCCATAGAAAATGGACCAATTGTGCACAACAATTGGTACTTTAGAGTTTGTGACCTGTATACAGATTGGCCATGATGGAGTATGAGAAACAAAATGGCCATGTTAAGGTATGATGAGAGAGATGTTGGCCATCTTGAAGTATGAAAGATGAGTTGGTCATGTCAGAGTGTGAAAGAGAAGTTGGCCATGTAAAAAGAATGAGAGACAGTGTGGCCACCTGAAGTAGACAAACAGATTGACAATGACCATGAATAAGAGACTGATCATGTCAAAGAATGTGAAAGTTGTTGGCCACATCAAAGAATGAGGTTGCATGAGCAACAAACTGGCAATGTTGAAATATAGTGAGAGAGAGGGATATGTCTGTCAGGAAATGACGGTTCACAATGACTTGTTGATAATATAAGTGACAGTGGCCATTGAGTTACGAGAGACAGGTTGGCCGTATTGAAGTATGAGAGACAAAATAGCTCTGTTAAACCGTGATAGATAAGATTTGCTTCATTGACATGTGAGAGTCATGCGTTTTGTGACACCATATTTCTCAACAAATCCAGTCTGTAAACTAAGATTTTTTTCCTTCTGCCTATGATAAACAAAGCAACACTGTTAGGCATTTGCTGTGAAATGGTCCATCTCTTCTGAATGAGCAAGATATTTCTGATGGTTTTTTTATTTATGATTGGACCCACCATTAAAGATATGATTATTCCAGCATTATATCATACAATCAAAGTTGTAGTGTGTTTGTTGTTTTTTTTTTTCCTTTCTTCCTTTCCTGCTGTACTGAGATTGTTGTTTGGATCCAGCACAGAATCTGAGTTCTCTTAGGAGAATCACATTTCGTCTCTAAAACTGACATGGCAGATTTGCTAGACACAAGTTAACACTTTGTGCACGACAGCTGTGTCAAGTTAAGTGCCCTTTCAGTCCCAAGACGTGTTTTATATGCAGATGCATGGCTTAGTTGTATTTTTTAACCCACAGATAAACCAAGCTTAGGTAAAACTGGATGCAGTTTTGAGACTGTGGTACACAAAGTGTTAACAAATACCAACTCACATTATTAGTGTCTGACTATAGTCATCTCTACATAGCTACAGCCCTCAGAAATACAAAGCTGCAAGTTAAGTTTGTTGCAATTATTGTAAACATGGGTAAAACAGAAATATGATATCTGAAAACCATATCCTGAAAAATAGTCAGCCACTTTTATCTTCCATAAAACATAAATGTTTGATGAGTCCATAGAATAGATGTAGTGTGATCATAATTTTCGTGTTGTAAGGATCACACAGACCTTGCGAATACTGGCACAGTAGTCTGTGTTCAGTTGCACTGTGCTTAGTTGTAACAATTTCCGGAAGAGAAATGGCTGTCTTGTTTAAGCTTTTTTTTTTTAAATTGAATAGAATCCAGTCCAACTTTCTTTATGATCCCAAGGAGAAAAGTTGTCTCCATTGTGGATGGGGATTATATGAAGATCTTAGTGAAAAAAAAACAACAAACATTTTACTCAGGATCATAGACTACTTTTATTGATTTTAATTTAAATAAAGTTGGAATCATTATGTAATTAATATCAAGTTGGAATCATCATGCAAGAAATCAACATATATAAAACAATAGATGAACTGCCCATATCATTAACTGATTGTCAGAAGAAAAAATAATATGAGGTTTTTGTCTCAACTAAAGAAAAAAATGTTAACTGAAGTGGAGTCTGGCTTAAAGGAATGATCTTATGTAGCAGGTGCTAAAATTCTACAAAATCTTAACTAAAATGGAGTCTGGGTAAAATAATCTAAAGGAATGATCATAATGCTGGAGGTGCTAATATTCTACAAAATCTTAACTAAAATGGAATCTGGGTAACATAATCTAAAGGAAATATCATAATGCTGCAGGTGCTAAAATTCTAGGAAATCTGAACTAAAATGGAGTTTGATTAAGAGAATCTAAAGAAATGGTCATAATGTGGCAGGTGCTAAAATTGTAGGACATTTAATACAATAGAGGAACAAATAAAAATGAAGCAAATGCATCAAATAATACTCAGCACTGTGTAAACAGTGATCTGGTTGAGCCTGGCTAAACTTGCCAAAGGATGGTTAAACACAGTGTGAAAATAATACCATTTCTTCAATGGTATTAGGTGTACAAAGTCATTTGTACTAAGTCACATGGTATTTGGTGTTATATGTCAATCCTGATGATCTGATAAATGCCTGAAATGAATGCAGATCACTAATGTGCTAACATAATGCCTTTTTTTTTTCAAGACTGAATGAACATCTTCACCATTAATAGCAAGTGAGATTAGAAAGGACCACATAATAGTTATTAAACATCTTTTTATGCCAAAGGGTCAGCACATCTTTTTTCTCCGATATATTGTCCAGGCTGATGTATAATATCCTATTCTCGTGAACAAAATCTAGAGAAAAATGAGATTATGTCAACAGTGCAACTTTACTGTTGACATGAAAAGACCTAATTACCTATAAAATTGTTACATTCTTAAACTTTTGAGCTGCCACATGAATTTCAATTGTGTCATAAAAAATAGCCTAAAATTTTGAACAAAATACCAAAATTAGCATTTTGACCTAATCAGTGGAATGCAGCGTTAGCCATCAACCCAGGCAATCCATTAATAAAGGGTTTGACCTCACAGTGCCTATGACTGCATCGGGCCACTATGTTAGCACATAACAAAATAAACACAAAGCAAATTAGATAATAGAAAACTTGCACATTAACAATGAAATCTTTGTTACCAATGTTACTACGTCAGCGTGAATGGACCTTAAGTAGCATTTAACACGCAGCATTGATGAGATTCTTACAGTGGTAAGAGATTCCATCATTAATGAACAAGCTCTAAAATAGCATCAATGGCTAGGCACAAAGGCAAAGGTGCGGATAGTTTTGTGTATGTTGCAGAGAAGCCCCATGTGAAACTTACGTTTGCCTGCAGCCTCACAGGGAAATAAATAGTCCTTGATATGGTTTGTAATAATCTCATAGTCCCATTAAATGGCTTGGATTTTCTTGAATGACATATGTCATATATAGGGTAACAGATGCCACCACAGAGCACATGTGATTACATGCCTCACAACATCCAACACTTATCAAATATTTGTGGCACCTTACATCTGTCAATCTCACTTTCTAACACTATACAGATTTTAATCTGACTACAGAGGTGAAGAATACAAAAAAGAAAGGGAATGTCATGAGGCATAAAAAGTCATAAAAAAGTCTTTGTTAAAAGTCATTTTAAACAATATTTTAAAATTCATAAGTCTTTGAAACAATACCTCAAAATAAGTTTAAGATGTCAGTGACTGTGCTAATCAACAAAAAGAATGTATAAATAGAATAAGTCAGTTGTTCTGTGAGCTTAACAAAAGTGACGGTAAAAAAAGACTTGGACATGCTTGAACATGCAAGTTGACAGTTACACTGAATGTAGATAATTAAGTCAATAATGGTGTATGACCTTAAATATAAACATTAAAACAATTTAAAAGCTGGATCATCACACAGCTAAATGACCCCTGGGTAAAATTATATAGGGGTTATGAATATGTTGTATAAAACCGACATGCCGAGGTTTAACACCATCCTGCTAATTAGATAATTTCACAGAAAATCCAGTCAGTTACAAAGAAAATGAAGCTTTACCTTGCAAGCTTTTATCTCATGTATTCGCTTGTTTGTGTAAATGCAACAAATTCTCATGAAAAATGAAACTGATGTAGCTGGTTAACTCCTTCATTGTGCATCCTGAAAATGAGTCTCACACTGCTCAGTAGTTGAACTATGTCGGTTGATCCTTTTATTACTCACTCTGACAGGAAATTGAAGTTTTTAAGAGAAACAGGACACAAAAAAAGGGTATTCTAGATAGCCATGTTTTCTTAGCAATTTTTCCGGCAAACAAGTCAGCAGTAAAAGGGTTAATGAAGAACTGACAAAAAGTCTTCCATGGAGTGGACAAATTGTCAGATAAATCAGAAAACCACTGGTCTTTATAATAAAAGGAAATATAGTCCAGCACAGATAACTAATTCTTCAGGGCCTCCTCATCTTGTTTGAGTCTGCTGTACTTCAAGGGATGTACCCAAAGCACTAGGACAGAGAAATGAATGTGGACCTGGAAGATTTGTTGGAGGGAACCATGATTTCCTTGTACATGTGTTTGAAGTATTCATGCTCAACTGTAACTCAGAAGGAATATGATTAACTGTCTAGGGAGCATTCAGGCATGATAAATGAAAATTTCTTCGTTGCAAGAAGAGACAGTGGTCCCACAAACCAAGCTGATATTATGCCATTATCAAGTGAGCAAATCATGGGCACTAAACTGTCAAAAAACAGTGACACGCCACACCAGAAACTTAAGGTTGATATTCTGATTATGGGAAATGGTCTAAGCATGTTAAACATACATACTGTACATACACATTTAGGCCTTGAAATAAGAAAAAATATGAACTGTATCACAGACATGTGAACACTTTCAATACAGGAGTGAGAGAAATTTGAAGGCCATTAAGTTTGCATTGAAGTTAAATCAGTTCAGATCTCTTTCTATACATTATCTAATAGAGCTCAGTAGCATTCTCTATTCATCCATGCAGATGAGCAGACTACTAGTATAAGATCTAATCCTGATCTTATCCTAGACTTCAAGGAGATTCCATAGCTCTGTTATAATATCAAACAAAAGAACAGAATAGAATAGATATTTCCCCCTTTCTTCCACCACCATCTCATCTAAATATGGGGGACTTTTATTTGATCCACCATACAAATGTCACCCCACACCCCATTCCCTTCCTTCCCCTGCCCAATACTTTCTCAACATCCCATCCTGCCACCCTAAAATCCCTATGTCCATGATACTACTATCATGCTAGTCTAAGCTGACAGTGTGTAGCACTGTAGCATTATTTTTCACAATGTACATATTGTAAGCTCTCATTCAGCCTGTCTGACTGCTTCTATATAAAGAACTGTTTTTCTATCAAAACTGCTCTCTCTGCTAACATGTACTTGTCCAATCCTAAATGGAAATTCTCTCTAAATGCAAGACAAGAGAATAAAAACACTGCCCTGGAGACAAAGTGGCAGTAATGTATAACATATACATATACTATGCAATAAAACTGTAGTATAAAAAAAGTTGGACAAATGTTGGATGGTGAATTAAAAGACAGTTCATGGTTCAAAATTACACAAAAATGAACATAAAATAATAACTAGCAAGCATGTATTATTTGGTAAAATCTACAAGAACAAGGCAGCAGAGGCATGAAAATAGATATGGGGACCTCAGGATCTCAGAGCTTATAAAAAGTATGATCACTCACAGAATAGACACTACTGATCTACAGATTATGAGCTTACTTTGGTATATCAAATATTTCACATTTACATGAAACACTTGCAGCACTCATACTCACTGGTTTAAGCATTACAGCAATAAACATACACATATTTCTGTCTTCACATAGCATTTTTGTGAGCATCAGGCCTGGCCAACTGATGACAGTCATTGTGCCTTTTATTTTCCCCAGAATACCCCTCCACAAGTTGCACCCCAAGCATTGAATACAAACACATCAAAAATGATGACGAGATGAAGACTGATTTCAGTCATATCCACATTTTCCAAAACATCCATTCAAAATTTTACAGCTGAGCTAGAAACACCAATTACATGTATTTGCTAAATAATAAACTACCCTGCAGAGGAACTGATCTTATATACATAATCTTACCAACAGAGTTTTAGTATTTATAAGAATTTGGAAAGTACATGAATTCAGCATTTCATAAAGTAACTTCAAAGAAATGGCTTCATGCATTATGAGCTGCTTGCAGGCCACTGTGTTGACAGCCCCAGGTAACTTTATCAGATCTGATCTTCTTACAAAGTTGAATGTGTGCACAAAGCAATCACAGAAAGGATCTATTCAATTTGACCTGGTAAAGAGACATGGCCACATGATATGCAGCAACACTGCATATACCTCAAGTTTACCATGATAATTACACTGGCCATATTAACCAAGTACTGCTGTCCTCTGACAAAAACAACTCAAGTGTAGCACTAATGAAAACTGAACTATCATCTGTACTTAATGAGAAGAGTTATCCATGTATCGTATCACCAAAACTGAAGCCCCACAGTATTTGTTGCCACAGGGCTCCACACTATGTTAATCTGTCATCAGAGGAATGTAAAGCTGTCACAGACCAATGACAAAAGAACACAATACTACAGATGAATTTCTCATTTTCAGAGACAAAACATGTAGTACAATATCAATAGTAAACTTCACAAGCCCATCAACATTACATACACAGTATCACAGCTAAGCTTCACATTATCTACAAAATCTTGTTCACAAGTCCCCAGCAAGGATGCTTTGCCTGTCTGTTATTGATCACAAAAACTGTGCACCTTTTTGCTGCTCTTTTCTTGATACTTACTCTCTGTCTGTCTTGCACTCACAAAATTCAAAAATTCTAAATGCAGGGCAATCGTAAAATGCATTAGTATATCAGGATTCCTATAGTTCAGTACACTGTCAGTGACTAAATAGTGGAGAAGCTTGTTTGGCACATCCGATTAATGAATGAAAATTCCCAGTCAATGGTCCTTCCTCAATGGTCAAGTCATATGCAATGAGAGAAATACACTTTGGTGACATCTGACAACTTGATATCTTGCTGAGCTTTGACCCACCACATATACTCTGATCACTTTGATCCTGTCAACACTGTTTTGATTGACATTAACTCACAATATGGTGCTGCCAATTCTTTGCACAAACATCAAGTTTCAGAGTCTGCTGTAGTTATTTATGCTTGGCCTGGCCATCTGGTAGTGCCAGCAAAGGTGGGCCAAATGGATCAACCTATAACAGTCATGCAGGAAGGAAACAACAAAATTCACTGTTAGGAAACAATCATGTGGAAATTTTGTAACAGATTCATATATTGGCATCTGAGCACATGACACTCAACGACACATTCCGGAAAATGTGGGAAACGTGTCTCTCAGTTCATAGTGCCAGATGGTGTGGCGTACAGAGGAACCCTGATACCATGTACTCGTTTAATAAGCTAACATACCTTCTTACTGAGATGAATTTAACATTCACAGATTCATTATTATTAAATTATTATTTAAATTATCTCTTGACCTTTCATTTATTAGGTGGACTTCGAAATTAAGTATCAGTAATAAGTATACTTTTTCATGCATTAAGGGTATACTTTTTATAGAGGTTCTACTGTATTATCTTTGATAAGACTTACTGAAAAACAACAGTGTTAAAAATCAGGTTAATCTGGCAAGGAATCAAATTCAGTCCTCTCAACTTGCAAGCCAGGTATGTTAATCTAATACAACGGAAGCAGCTACTTGTGACTGGTTTCTTGCCTGAGGAACCAGCATCTGTGTGAATCGGGCATTCTCACAGTCACTCTGTCCTTCTTTCCAGGAGCCATCAGGGAGTAGCTCTATTAATCATGGCTACTACTACTAATTTTTCTCAACTTTTCTGAGAGCGCTTGCCATGTGAACGGATGAACTATGATACATCTTCAAACTGCTCTTTGGAGAAAACTCGCAGAACAGGGCTGTATTTCCAAACCCACTGGCAGACAGCAGTACTAACAACATCTAAGGAACAGTGCATAAATATATACACTGCAATATCCTTTCAATACTCACATCAACTTGTGGATTCTTTTGCACATCCACAATCACATCTGTTGCTCGTGGACCATACTTCTTGCGGGCCCGCCCCCAGTTGGCCTTGACCTCAACATTCACTCTCTGATTGGTTGGTTGCATGAAAGATTTCCCAGAGGACACACACAAAAGTTGGTCTCGCTGAATGTCATCAAATGTCTCAATCTGCCGACAACAGGAGAATGAAATTGGGAATTGCTAAAAATGTAAACTTTGCCTGTCATCTTTTGTTATTCTACGCTTTTGTTATTTTATAATAAAGGCAAACGGCACTTAATATATTTATTTTAACTGAGGATCCCAAGTGTATCAAACTAAAAGTCACAGAGGGAATGGGGTAAAGAGGGGAGGGAAAGACAAACAGATTGTGATTCAGTCAAATTTGGACAATAAGTAATTTGAGACTTTGAAGAAAAACAGTAACACCAAGAATTTTTGATCAAAAGAAGCTGGAGAAGGTGTTTCCAAAGTATGATCTTACAGGTCTTTTATCTTGTGGTGTGTCACAGACTCCATAGCTCACAGTCAATATTCTGGCCCATTATTCCATAATGGAACCGGCATGCTTTATTGTACCCACATTAAAAAAGAACATCCTACCCTTTGCCCATCCAGATTGTAGAGAATCTTAGCTTGCCGCCACATTCCAAGTTTCATGGTAGCACTATCCAAAATCTCCTCAACAGAGTCACCCCAGACATAGACACATTTCTCCATGGAATCACCATTGGGATAAACCATCACACGTTTCTGAAACAACAACAACATTGCTGACAATCATCATCATCTACATGAATGCATGACAAGTCACTGAACTTCAAAAGGTCAGTTTACACTGGACTGCACTGCATAAATCAGTTGACTTCATCCTAACCACAGAAAATAACTGCCATTAAAGTTTTCAAATTCTGCACAGAATATGGTGCATCACCATCATCACCAGCATTGCATTTTATTGGTATTCATCAGGCAGTTATGACAGAAGCTCAATCACTTGAAATCCAACAGTTTGAAGGTGGTATAAGTACTTTTTGTTAAAGAAATTTATGAGGTTTGACTTAAGGCCACTGGAGTTTTTAAAAAATGGTCAAAGAGCCAGTGATTTGAGAGTGAAGGGCTTTTAAATAGAGCCCAAAATCTGGTATTTGGCTCCAAAAGGAAAAAAAAAAAAAGAAAAACTTGAGAAGTTGTGCTCTCAGATTATTGGTCACTTTTTTTTTGAAGTTTCTTCTTTTACATTGTTTTTGAATGCATTACTCTGTGGATATGATAACTCTGTGAGACTTTTAGATTATAAGCAAAGAAAACTAGCTAACACTGACAAAATCTTATTGTCAGTGTTTTGTAAATGACTCATAGGTAAAATATTAAGAAGATGGTGTTTGAACATTTTAGCAAACATTTAAGATTAATTAGATTGTATTACACAGAAAGATAATATGTTAGTAATTTCAGATTCATAAGTCCCTGGACAGACCTCAATCCATGATAAGCACTATAAATCTTCCACATCTCCATCCCTCCCCTCCAAGAAAATATCACAACTATTCTGACACACTGACATATTTGTTTCCTCAATCTTCCGTCTCACCCAAATCCTCTCCTTCTCTATCTTTTCATCATCCTCTTAGCATATATGAGCCAAGTAAAGATGACTCTTCCATTCTCGGCTAGTCTGACTCAGTGACAACGAATTGTAACACAGCAAGGATCATAAACAAAACATACCATATTGGGTTGCTGGTATAATTTGCCATCCAGATTGATTCCAGTGAAGCCAGTATTTCCTTCCACCTGATTAGCACGAATTTCTCCAAGATGTGTCTAAAATTTAAGAGAGAACTTGGAATGAGTATCAGACCAATATATCGCTTAACAGGAGACAAATAATATTCCTATTATATATGTTCTTCTGTTTTTACATAATCATAATGAGGCAAACCTAAACAAAATTCACATTCACAGGACAGCTGGTAAACTCTGAACAGCATGTATGGTAAGGGGAAGGGGAAGGGGAAGGGGAAAGGGGGAGTTTTCAAGAGCAATAGCTGAGAAATATGGTAACTGAATACTGATTTATTTGCCACTGTGGGTAATCAAACAGCAAGTTGGCTTTAGGTGGTATGTTATTGCCCCCTAGAACTGTTGCTTTATTCAGAGATTGCCAAATACCTAAAAATAAGTTTCTTACATGAAAAACATCAGTGATAAATTAATACTGAAATATACAGCATCAAGGTATTATAACAAAATAACTGTTTTACAAATGTCTGGGAAATGATTTACAGAATTCTGTCCCAAAACATACAACTCAGTTACGAACACTGGCTGATAGGGAAGAAGACTTCACCTGAAGTTTGTGCACAGAGTGATGTTTGTCCTGCTCTTCCACTGTGGGTTCCTGCCAGTGCTTCTCAATGATCACCGGCTGTTTGCTGCTCAGTGTTGATTTGTACACCCCAGGCTGCATCTTTTCCAGTCGCCTTCCTTTCATTTGTCTCAGGACATGCTTGTCAATATCCAGGGCAAGGCATACCTGTGCCCGGAACTGACGTTTCTTGCGTCTGTTTTCTTCTTTAGACTCAACAACTGTGTAAGATCAGAAGTGAAAGAATACCAAATGTAAGTTATTGTGATGGGAAACTTTGCTCCCTTGACTTATTTCCTACTACGAGTTGTCTCCCTTGGCCCCCACAGTCAATAGGACTTCCTGGAACCCATAATAATGACTTGAGAGTGATTCAATGAAACCAAGTTAAACAATAAAAACTCACTCCAAACATACAAGAAAGGACTTTACAACACATAATGTCAACTTTACTGTTTGGTTAATACATTTTCAATATATCCCTCTCTGAGTCCTCTAAACTTCATGTTCAGCTCATACTCATCAACTCATTTTGGGGAAAAGGGAGAGAGGGAGGGGAAAGGGAAGGGTGGGGATTGGTGGTGATAAATATACTCATAATAACAGGAAAAAAACTATTATTGCTGTGACAAAGTCAGAGGAGGCAAAGCTCCATCACGTGTCGATATACGGCCATGTATGCAAGGGGATAGGCAATAAAGCCAGATCAAAGTGAAATAAAATGGAATACTCACCTTCAGGGGAGACAAATGCCTTGCCACTTGAGACCCATACCTCTATGGGTGCACGCAGAATGATGTCCAAGGGTGGTAATTTCATATTGTCCAGTAACTGCTCCCGCTCTCGCTGGATTTTCTGAGCCTCTTCTGTATCCAGATCTGAAAATAATACTAACATTTATTAAAACAGAAGTGACATTTAAAGCGTTGAGAGCTCAAGGTTCTCAGAGAGAGGTCTGTCACAGTGAGTCCTTGTTGTTCACAAAGCTTGATGTACAGGAGGGGTCTCAGCAGATGTGGTCATGACAGTTTCATTTCACTGAGTCTTTCTTGCTGTGTCAATCTCTATTTTTCCTTACTCTGTCAAGTAACTTATCGTGGTGTGAATACTCATAATACTCTTTTTGCCACATATGTCTTGCTGTATCTATTATCTCTGGCCACTTCATTTTTCTAGACCCTTTCTTTTACTAGCCATACTTAAATAACGTATCACATACATTAGAAAATTAAATTCCTGAAATTAGCCTTGGCTTGTATGAGTATTCTTTGAAGTCTGGAGTTAAGTTCAACAGAGGCATGCACCTCGTAAATTCCTTTTCCCATTTTCCCTTACCAAGAAAACTATTCAATACCCTATGAGACTCAAGACAAGCCAAAACATCTCATGTCAGTGCAATCTTTTTTTTAATTTATTTTCTTTCTTTCTTTCTTTCTTTCTTTCTTTCTTTCTTTCTTTCTTTTTTTCTTTCTTTCTTTCTTTCTTTCTTTGCCTCTCTCTATCTTTTTTTTGTGGCTGTAACTCCAGCAATTACTAACTTCAATGGATTTAATCCGACCACAGTCACAAGACTGTAGCACCACCAGTCCTATACCTAAGCTGTCTCTGGACAAAGCCATACAGCCAGACAATACGTCTCAAGTCTTGTTTTCCTCACCTTTCTGGACAGAATCTTCCTCTTCTTGCTTTTCTGAGGTATCCTCCTCCTCATCCTCTTCCTCTTCCCCTTCCTCACCCCCTCTCCCTCTTCCCCCTCCTCTCCTTTCTTCTCTGGCCACTCTTTCTTTGGCACCATTTGCCAGGTCCACTGAATTCCACCTCATCTTGGTCATTTCTTGGCTGGCCACCTGCTGTAGTCGCTGCAGCCTTACAGCATCGTCCTCTTCATCAGCCAAACGATTATCTGAGATAGGCATTTTACAGCTAAGGTTAAAAGTACTGTGAAACCTTGATAGTAAGTATGCCATAAATGCACAGAAAATACATTTATTATCAGACTGCACTTACTGTTAAGATTTATCCATATAATAAAATGATGGAATAACAATAAATCACTGCATGTGAAATTTATACTGATAAGGTGGTAAACTTATTATCTGAGTACTTAATACTGAGGTTTCACTGCCTCACTTTCTTCAGAAAATTTGTTTTGTAGAGCGGATGAAATGCACATATAAAAGGAGCGTAAGCACAGATGACTTTATTTAATCTCAGCTTCTTGGATGCAGACACATTTACTGAACAGATTGCAATTAATCAGAGCTGACTGTTCATCATAACAATGCTATTCCTGCCTTACACATATGCTTGGCTCTTACAGAAATTTTCATCCTCCAGTTGCTTTGCTCTTCATGAAGAGAATTCATATCCGTCACCAGGATGTCACACACTTTGTTAAAATCCTAAGGCTATGTGCCAAATGTTTTGGGCTGCACAATTTCTAAGTATGGTACATATGAGGCGATCTATTAAGAAATGAAAGTTTTCACCTCCCCTATAAAATTCAAAATTGTTAGTGATAAGCTTAATGCGCCAAGGTGATGACATTTCTACCACTGTTAAGGATTTCAGAGCTGAAGGTGAAGAGAGACATCACTGAAAAGAATTACATGAATGTCCTTGACACCAGTTGGCTGTAAGCACTGAATGTACATGAATGGACCAGTGTAAGACAAATTCCAGAAGAATGCCACATAACTTATGCTAATTTTTGGAAAACTTTGACTAAAGAGCAGTTAGCTTTGGTTGTTTCTATCAGGGGTTAATTTATTATTTAAACATAAACTGAAACTGACTGCTTAACAGCCGGAGCTTTTCAGAAATCAGAGTAACACACATAACTCACATGGCATTCTGCTGGAACTGCCCAAGAATGAAAAAAAGAAAGAAGGGAGAAGGCATGACTGAATACTACAGCTGGACGTAGCAGTGAAGCTGCGCAACCTATATACCTGTTTTACCGCCTCCTTCCTCTGCCTTTTGTAACAGAACCATGTTAATCATCTCTGACTTGCAGTTCTCCACGGCGTGTCTCACAAGTTCATCCACGTCCAGGACCATCGTCCCTTCCTCCAGATACATCCTGCGAGCAGCACTGTTCATACCCAGTCTATGAGCGCACTGGCCCAGGATCTGGAAGGAAATGACATTAGAAAATTAACTTTTGTGACACTATGCTTCTGTCACCAACAAATGATGACCACATCTGATCCTTAATTGCAATAACTCGCCTTGCTGTTTGTTTGTAAAAAAACACAAATATCTCACCACCAGAATTAAACATACCAAGTTTCAATGAAACATACATTCTGATTATTTCATAAAGAGGATATGATTCTGCAATTCATCCACATATTTGTGAATCTAGCATATCTCTAATGGTAATCAGGATATCATTCATACAAGCAGGATGGCAAAAGGATGGCTCATTACAAGTGCTGAGCAGAGCATCAGAAAATCAAGCTGCGGAGTTTTGATGCAAAATATATCTAGCTGATTCATAAGAAGGTATGATTTTGTGATTTATCTATGTTACTCATGCATGATTTCATTTATTGCCATGATATCATACTCACATTTGATTGTTATGTCGTACCTATAACTGTAGACAATATTGTGACATATTATGACACTTGGTAAGAAGATGCTCTTAAGTGCTGAGAAAAGGATTACAAAGATGTGATTTACAAATATAGCTGGCTTTGCTTAATTTCAGTCTCCTTCATTGCAATTGCTGCCTCAATGCAACATGTTTTAGACACTGCTTTTTCTTTGCATACACCACTGGATCATCACAGATCTTTTTAATCACAATTTTTTTTCAAGCTCCCAAAAAGTATTCTTTACTTAGTGATAAAGAGTGTGTTAAGGTATAACATTTCTATTACCATCTTTTTATATTCATACACAAAACACTCCTCCTTGCAACTAGACCTTACACCATTCATCCTCTATTCTCAGGATCAGCATCAAAAGATCAAGGGCCACTCACCCCTTCAATGCTTGAGCCACAGATTATCTCTCCCTTCCTGAGTCGACCCTCTCCATTTTTGTATGCCATGACCTTGACAGTTCTAACCGACCTTGCAGCGTTGATCTCCCTGGCAATTGTGGTGACACTGGTCTGTTTCTTCAGGTTGCTCAGCATGTCTTGCCAGTAGGTCAAGGTTAGGTCAGCCTCAAAGGTCGAGAGATCAACTTTACTGTTGAGTACCTTAAAGCTGCCTACTTGCCGAATCTTTAGCTTTTTGGCTAGGGAGAAATAAGAATAAGAAGGTCTACTATGGAAGAAAATGGTAAAATCAATTTAAACAGCAATTTCAGGCAATTCATATAAGTATCTTACATAAGGACTATTTAATCATTTATTCATTCATAGTCCCATTTACATATTCTGTATCTACAAAAATCACAAATATATGAACATTTGCTATTTTATCTACTCATGGAGACTATTTATTCAGACAGTCTCTTCAATGCAAAGCATGAGAATGGTGTAAACAGCTTTCACAACTCAGTTCTGAACCAAAAGACAAAGTTATGTAGGTCCTCTCAGGCTAGGCTGGAAATATTGGAGTTTCAAGTATTTACCCATATGCACAATTACCACATTTTCTTTGTCTGCACTGAAGCAAAATCTTCCTTGATTGCTACACATCAACATTCTTCCACTCACCATCTCCCATAGCACAATGGAAATTGGTGTTGGGTGGTAAGCGCTGCATCTTGTATCGACCTCGCATGGCTCGGGCACAAGACAAACAAACCATGTGAGTCTGGCCCTGTATGTCCACTTGGTAGCCCTATAGGGAAATAGAAATGGTGGCAGGTTAAAAATACAAATATGAAACATTCAGTAGACAAATCAAAGTGGAGAAACTGACAAGCCTTGGTTCTCACCTAGCAAACATTCATTTTGTATTACATGGGGTTGACTGGAATCACTGCATTGCATGGTCATTATCAGTGACTTAAGCCTCAGAGGTCTGACAGTTTCACCAAATATGGCATTTAATCAAAGAGATTTATTATTTTCTTTGTTTCATTTTTTTTATTCCTAACATTTTATCTTCATATCTTATTGCTTGATCCATACATAAAAGAAGCATTTATCAAAAAGCTTGAAGAAAAGAAAGTCAGCACAGGCATGACTGGTCCAAACTATGTGAGAACACTTGAACATTCTTATAACCTTATTCAATTCTTGACATCTTACTTCACATAAGACACCCTAAATCAATACTGAACTGCTAATCAAACTATGTTCTAAAATGTTCCAAGGAGAGAGATCCCGGACACTACGCCAAAATATGCACAGTAAAACAGAGCAAAACCTACTGGCTGATCAATGTCTGCAACTTGAGATATGGCATACGTGCACACATCTGCTCTGTTGGCTGCAGTAATTTCTGAAATGAGATGACAAGATATTGAAATAATATCTGAAATCAGACACATCTTTGAAAAGTGATTCAGAAAACAGAACCTGAAATCATCATAGTCTTTGCTATGAGCATTCAAATGCTGCAGGAATATCAGTCCCCTTACCATTCCCATAACAAGTCTCTACTTGCTAACTGAGAAAACCTGTCTCCAAATGTAGCTTTGTTAGAGACTGAGTGACACTGACAATGAAGGCTTAAGAGTATCTGGAGTTATGTCTGGATTAACCGATGTAAAGAATGGATGAAAAAGTTCAATGTTGAACTCATGATCAATAGGTCAGTAATAAGATTCTTATCATGGTCATGTTGTATAAGCTTAGGAAAATCATTCCATTCATAAATTCCTCAGTTCATCCTACTGTAGCCGAAACACCTCACTTCTAGCACAGGATGATATATTCTGACTGACAGTATTCAGTATCTCACATGGCCACAGTACTATACACTCCCCAGCCAGCTGGAAGAGTGACGGAATGATCTGGTCAGCTGGATAATAATGTGAAATCACTTGAGCAGGCCGTTACTATCATCAGTACAAGTGCCAACCTTCATATCATCACCGGCTGATCAAATCATGAATTCCAATCTCTAAGCCATGTGGAATTCATGGTTTGATCAGCCAACCGATAATATCATAACTGCCTTGTAGATACATGATACTGAAATTTACACTCCCAGACAAGACTGGGACTCTTCAAACAACTTCTACTTACCTACAGTTTAACAGAAATATTGTGTTTTCTATGCTAAAGTCAAGGGATAACCATGCCTCTTTTGAATCACACTTTTTTCCATGCTTGTTTCTAAACTGTTATAAGTAAGTAGGGTCAAATGCACCTACCTTTGTCAGGCAAGTCAGCACAGAATGCATGAATGAATCCTGTCTCTGCATCATATCTCCACCTCTGATGTGCCTTGCCGAAGGTGTTGGTGCAGCGTGCCTGAAGGGTGACTGGACAACCCTGGAAGGAGAGGGAGGTAACCTCATCTGACGCTGTGGCTGGCATGGACACAGTCAAGACCAGGTGCTGGTTGAGGCGGGCTCGGATCTCACTGAAATGAAACAGAGAATAAGAGGAAAAGATATACATCATCCAGGTTAATGCATAAGGTCATAAACTAAATTGCTTATTGAGCAGTATACGATTTTAGATGTCAACACAAATGACATGGCTTTGCAGCAATTGCAAGACTACCACTCTCTACACTGATAAGACAGGAATCCTCAAGCTAAAAGGATGAGAAAAGCCTAAAATGAAATGGCAATAGAAAATAGGCAGGAACCTCTAGTTGGCAAAATGAGATTAAAGAAACTCCATTAGGATGGATCATACTGAACTTGCTAGAGTGCTTTGCCTGCTTCATGTGCTGCAGAACACAAGCATGTTCACATAAGACCGATAGCGTGGCTTGCTACTTGTGATGCCTGTTAACACACTAATGAGACCAGCCTACACTGTTTTGGTGAATCCCAATTGGCATTCTAGGAAACAGTACCACAACTCTGTGCTAAAATGATAGCATAACTCAGATGAAAATTGACTGGCTGGTCATTCCTGATATCAAACCAAATACTGACGTGTCAAAATATGAAATGTGTCTATCCCTTTACATGATGAGATAGATTAATTCTGTGGGCCTTTCTTAGTTAATTCTTAACCCCTTCACTGATGATTCAATCTGTCTCCTACCAAACCCCATTTATGCTTAAAAGATGTATACAAAAACACAACCGTATATGGCAAAATTTGTTAGTCTTCTGTATCTCTAGAAAATCTAATTTCAGGTAAGGCTTAATGAAACAAATGATGGAATAAAAGCATTTTTCAACACCAAATTGTGAAGCTCAACACTGTACATCCATACAGTTGCAGAGCACTTCATATGAAATACATTTGTCTCCCTTATTGCAATCATGAAAATGGAAGGCAAGCCATTATTTCTGCACTGAGGCAAAATGAATGAGATACACTGACCCATTCTCTTTTATGAGCCATCGCTGGGTGATGTCATCCGGTCGCTTCTTGGCCAAAATCACATCCACCACACGTCCCTCTGTCTCACTGAGTGACAGGACAAGATTCCTGTTGGCCACAACTGAGATGTAGCCATCCTCAAATTCAAACTTCTGCAAGGTGTCCCGCGACATACGATGAGTCGTTTGCGGCCTGAAATAATGTATACAACAAGAAATTAATTTAAGCCAAATAAATAGTTTTTCAGCTAATGAAAACTGTGTGGCCCACTGACATTCTGAAGGTAAAATACAGTTCTTCTGGATTTTTCCGTAATATCTATCTCTGACCCCAACTTCACAAATTTATTGAAATGGATGTATTAATTTGTCTTATTTATATAATATATATCAGATATCCCAAGAGCATCTTACGAGCTTGTTTGAACAGCCTAACATATTAAACTTGAGGATGCAAAAGATAAGAGAAAATACCTGTACCAGATACAAGTCTCTACTGTCTTCAGGAATGAGACTTCAAATAAAAAGGCAAATTGATAGGCTGCTGCTTTTAAGGAACATGTTATTCAAGTATGCTTTATTACCATAGGCAACAATATTTCCCCTACTCCATCTTGCATCAATAAGTAAGTCTTCTAGAACTTAACAACTCCAGTGCAATATTTAGAAAATGCATTATGACCATACTCATCAGTACAGAACTCGTAGTCTTAGAGCAAAATATGTAACATAACACACAACTCTGCCCTGATACAAACAGGAGTGTTGCTGTATGACATCAAAATCAACTATGGGGCACAGAAAACTAGAGACTTACTTGAACTTTTCATAGAGGTCCCGATCTGTGTATTTGTTGGCTTCTGGGTCCTCGGTGTCCATACTATTGTTTACATTAACCAGTCTCTCCCAAGGCCACTTCAGGGTGTTCAGACGTTCCTCTGACCTCAGATGGGCACGTTGGTGAGCAGTGCTGGGGAAATGGCAAGGGTACATGAGGACATTTTATTCATCAACATAAAGTAAGCATGGATCAAAACGAAGAGCAATTCAACTACATGTTAGTCAGCTATGATTGATTAATAAAGAAACCCATTAAACAGGAAAATGCAGAATGCAAGGGAAGAGAAATTGAAACTAGCTAAATAAAACTATGTGGTACATGAGGAAGAAAGAAAGACAGAAAAAAGAAAAGATATAAAAAAAAAAAGCTGCCTAACCAGGAATCAAATCTGACACTTTCCAAGTGTCACCTGGGCACTCTGCCGATTGAGCTATCATGTATTTCAGCTTGGTTTAAGTCTTAAGACTGTAGGCCTACATATGCAGTTGAGTAAATTACAGAACTTACAGGTCATCTGAGTCTTGCATGGACTGGTCATCCTCCCCACCCTTGTCCAGCTGATCCATGCTGTGCTTGGTGCTTGAACCATCACCTCTGTCATGATGAGCCTCTTCCTCATGAGTCCACATTTTGCTGACTACCAGGCCAGTCTTGGGGGCCAAGGGACCACTGATCTCTAATACAAAGTCTGTGGGGGAAGTTATGGCTCTTGTTATTTCAAGAACAGGAGATATGAGTGACTGATAACTTGATATCCATTGAACAGTGCCTGGAGTGAGGCAAGCTTGGACAGAACACAATAAGCCCAAACCAGACCAAAATAAGACCCTTGAATACACTGGCATAATGCCTTTGGGTTTCTTTCAGACTACTATTGTGGCACTTGTTCTGTCCCTTTTGCCTCCATACACTCAGTATACATGCGTCACACCTTCCACAACATCCCCAATGCAAGCATAGCCAGAATATCACGGTTAATATAGTAGAACCTCTAATTCCAGGGGGGCAAACATAAAAACTTGAGATCTTCTGGTACTGGAGACTTTGAGATAGATTAAACATAGAAATTTACAGAACTTTACAATGAGATCCTGGGAAATCTGAGATCATGAAGTTGAAGGCTGTAAACCCCTATTGTATTAACATTTGATCCCTCAAAATGAATGTTCAGATCTCTTAGAGGCATTTGTCAAAAGGCTACAGGCAGTAAAAGAAACTAGATATTGTCAGAATGCTAGAAGGCAGCAACACTGCATGCTCCCCAAGGAATTGAGAAAGTTATTGAATGACCTAGCCTGCTGGGGTTCATAATTCTGTAAAGTGACACTAATGGGCAATGCCTTGATGTAAGATTTTTTAATTTTATTGTCATTAAAATGCCAAATTGAGTTCATGTCTTACTTTCTGGGTTTCTCATGGAGCAATACTGCTGTATCTTGGCCACATCTGAAGACAGCTGAGATAGGATGAATCTGCGTTTCTGTTCCACTCGACTCAGTCTAGGGTCAGACCACTCCTCTCCACATGAGACGTACACCAAAGCATCCCTTTCGAGATTCTGAATTGTGAAGAGCTCCTTGCCATTGCTGTCGAAAAGTCTCCGGGCGGCAAAAGGAAGGTTGAGAAGACCAGTGCAGTGGGCTAAGAACTGAAACATAGTAGATGAAAAATCTGATAAGCACAGTTTTACAGTGGCTAGGCATTTTACATTGGCTAGGCATTTAACCTCTCTTGAGCTTCACAAAAAGATTAGTTGTGAACCACAAAACCCTTTGTATTTTTGTATTGTATTTGTCATATCCTTAATATTAATCTATTACTGCTAATGATATTGGTTCATCAACATCAACCAACTTGTGATGAAGCAGCCATTCTGATCATCCAGTAATAATACAAACAACACCAACATCTCTCAGTACCAACATCAACATCACCATAAATACCATTACCAGTATCAACACCAACACCTGTTTCAACACTAACATCACCACCATACCACCAAACAATACCTCCAAGTACCAACATCAGCACCGGCACCGACAACCCCAACATCAGTATCAATGCCAACACAACACCAACACTGCTACAAACACCAGTAATAACATCAATAGCAACACCATAAAAAATACCAACACTACTGCCAATATGACCATCAACAATAATACCATTACCAACAACAACACTGACACCATTACAAACAAATACCAGCAACAACAACACCAGCAGCAAGATCAGACAGTTGTACTTACCATCTGGAACTCCACCTCCGAGACTGTCATGTCCATACAGTGTAAGTCAAGATCCAGGTCCTGATACTCCTCCTCACCGACTGGCTGTTTGTTCTTGCCTTTCCTCCCCTTGCCAGATTGCTCCTTCTTGGCATTGTCTTTCAGCATCTGTGAAGACAGTCATATATAAAAATAGACATACAAATACACAGGCCATGATCAGACATTCACCTGACAAGACGCACAGTACACTGAAAATACACAGCAGGAGACCCCCACAATGACCTGTTAATGCAGCCAACTTGCTTGCCTGACAATCATTCCATGATATCATCTTTTCATCTTTTCCAGAGCCAAAGCTTACAGACCTGATTCTTCCTCTCCACCTGACACTGACAGTTCCCTGTTAGGAAGTTCAAGGAGGAACCACTATCAGATAACAACAAGAACAATTAGCAGAGAGACCCCCCATGGGTTCTGAACCACAGAGCAAAACAGGTATGAAGTTAGTCCAGAGTGCAGTAATATTATTTCCATTGACAAGTACATAATTACACCTAACAAAATTCAGAGAAGCTGCAAGGCCTGGTATATGGCATCATCATGTCCCACAGCATCCAGATCACAAGCATCAACATATCAAGAAAGTAATATTGATGAGTGAAGCTGACAAACAGATACAAGAGGGCTAAACTCACATTGGTGAGATTTGGTCCAACTACACTGATGGCTGAGTCTACACCTCTCTCTCCATTTTTCAATACCCTCAGTCTGGCTGGTGTCACTGCAAATACACACAAAATATCACTTTGTAATGATAGATTTATTCAAGACAGTACTACTGAGTGATGCTAAAATCATTACCATATCTTTATCATGATATGAACAAATATTTTATTTGAGCAAAACTTGTGAGCTTTCATTATTCTGACCTATCAGTATTTCAAGAGGTTGGAGAGCACTCCTGTGCAAAGATGACAGGAGTTCCACTCATATCATGATTAAAAACACATGTTCTCATGACAGCAGTGCTGCATAAAACTTTGAAATATTCCCACAAATGCATACCTTTTACCAATCAAAATCAATCTTTCCTTGTACTTTGAATTGTTCTGTCAACAGAAATTCAGTATCAGAAAGTTTCAATCATCTGCTGAGCCCAATAACTCAGTTTCCAATCTGTCTAGCAATACAAGCCTCATTCCAAGTGGCTGCAAGACATTTCATCACTTACACTACAAAGGGATGAATCATTAACATCTTATAATAGAGCATGAAGGAACATTTTGTAATGGGAACAATTGTTTGTTCTCATTTCTCACTTGAATGTTTACTTCATACTCACTTCCAGACAATCCAGATTTCTTGCTTGCCTTGTGCAGAGGGGGAGCATTGGGTAAGATGAAGCCTTCCATAGGCCAGTCATAGTTCTGAGGGTAAGCAAACAAAATGAGACTTCAGCAGGAGAAAAATATATAGAAACATCAGCATTTAACAAAGTTGAGCTTGCATCCCTCAAATATCATGAAAAACAACACAAAAATAACTAATGTCTTACAAAAAGGAAAAAAGGCTTATATCTGCTTAGACCGATTTTCAGAAAACCTCTTTTGTTTTTAAATTAAAGACAGCTCTTGTCGCAACCAATTTAATGTTTAATTTCTGATTTCTTATTTTAGCACCATTTGCAAACAAAGGATGCAGCATTACTATGATGTTGGCAAATGTCATCCAAAAATTAAGAAAATGTGAGAGATGCAGAACAAAAGGATACATCTGAGTGATATAATTATAATCTATGAATCCTGACTGACCATATTTAACTCTCCATTTTCCTTGACTGGCCAGGAATATGCCAGTTTGTGCCACTCACTGTTGGAAGCATCAGTAAATTTCCACTGGCCCAGATTGTCAAATCTTTCTTGCTTGAATGCAAATCTGAACAAAGATGAGAGATATGTTTATGAATAATACACCAAAAAATATTGTCATTCTCTCATTATATTAAATTACATCTCATACTAGTCCTGACTTACTATTCAGTGGGTGCAGGAAGGGGCTATTGCCTTGCGTTCCTCTTGTTAAATTTCTGCCTCTTTTAATGATTATAATTCAGTCAGCTGTGTAGCTAAGGAGAGCTTGTGCATCCCTTCCCTCTTCAATTCTCACATGAACATAAGAAGCCTGTAGCTTCATCCCCAACACTCCTCCCTCTCTTCCAACTTCACCCCATCCTGATATTTCACCAGGTCTCTTCTTTAGTAGTTTTGGTAAGGAAATTCATCTCAAACATGGCTGAATCAACTGTTATTGGTGCAGTCATCAATATTATGGTCTCCTTTAAAAGCTTCTTTCTGAATGACTGATAATTTTAAATACCCCATATATTACCTCCCATAAAGAATACTGTCATGACTTTAAAGTCTTTCGCCTGTATTTTACCTGGTGGTGATGCATACTATTTAAATCTGCCTTGGTAATCCCAATCATTGAACAGGAAATCAGTCTAATTTCTCAATACTTCCCAACAACAGGTCAAAATGCTTAACAGACACAGTCAGAACTCTGCCCTACCTTTGTGCTGCCATGTCCTTTTTGGGAAGTGGATCAGCCACTACCAGGAAGACTAGTTCACCTTTCCTTGGATTACCTGCACCGCCTTCATAGTAGTGGGCAAAGGCCTCATCTGTTTCATCACCTTTCTTGTTGCCCAGATAGGTCAGCAGCAGACTAGGATGGGCCTGGGATGGCAAGCATAATACATAAATCAATGACAGAGTTGGTAGGAGAGAAAGGGGTGGGTGATTATTCTCAAGGATGGTAGAAGTGTCGCCTATACTCAGATCTTTTAACCTTTAGCGGTTCATAACACTGGGGTAGTCGTGAGTGTAGAGGAGATCGGGACCAGGGACCGTGGGTGAGGAGATTGGAGGAAAAAAGAGTGTTGGCAAAAAATCACAGTCAACTCCGCCTGATTGTAACTTTCCATGCGTATGGCAAAAGTTGCAATTTAATGAAATTGTGATTATACAGTGACTATGATATAGAAATATAAAATTTTGTTAAGAGGAAAATGTTGCAAGTAAACAGAATGTGTAGTTGTACAAATTGCAATTAAACAGCATTAACTGTAACTTCAAGTGTACAATATACTGAGATGAGAGTTAGCATGAATCATTACTGCTGCTATTGAACTCCATTAACTCTTAACTCATCCTTGCTTTCAAACTCAGCAAGTAATATCTCCTCAGCTTGTCTAATATCTAACAACTCAAATATGCAAAAGCTTATAGTTATACCGTAAATATTATAAAAATCACTTTTCTTATATGCCTTCATAATATTTAAGAAAGTTCATCATCTAACATTACCAGTAATTCTCATGTCAGGAATACTGGAGTTTTATAATAAAGGAATGTATATTCACTTTTCTAAATGTTTTGAGAATGCAAACAAAAAAATGACTGCACTAATCTTTTGGGCTTACAACTTTGATTAACACAAATAGACTATCTACATCATCTGTTAAGATATTGACGTAAGCTCCAGATCATCAAACATGCAGTGTTTCAAAGCAGAAATCCGAACTAACAATTCTGACCTGATGTGGATATACAGTCATTTAATGAAAACAACTCTTGAGTAATTTGCAGACATAAAGAACCTGTTTTATCAAGATTTCATTATCTTTCACCTCTGAGCACATGGTTGCTTCTGGTGTGCATCTCCAAATCTGAGCGGGGTTCCCTATCATCTTCTTTTGCAGGCAGACACTGAATCCTTCAATAGGAGCACCTTCCTTGTTGAACATTTTGGCCTCTACTTTGTTGTCTGACACAGTCAAACACAGCTGGGGGGCAGCCTTGCAGTAGATGTATCCATGCTGGAAGAAGTGGAAACACAGTTGTAACATTCTGACAAATACAGCCACTCTTAAACTGGTAAAAGCATGGAAGTAAAACTACATAGCAATATGTTTCTAATCAGGGGTTAATATTAGCAGTTTCAGGACCCTGGGTCAGGAATTGCTGCAGGCTTTTCTCTCTCTCTCTTTCTTTCTCTCTCTCTCTCTCTTTCTCTCTCTCTCTCTCTCTCCGTCTTTCCTGTATGTCTTTTCACTCCATATACCTTATTTTTTTCTGCAGAGGGTTCTCTAAACACAAAGGCTCTGTGCTGTGGCCCTTTTGACCTATTCTATATTTACCACTTCTAATCTGACAATAATAGGACATTATCATGCTACAGTTAAAACTTTTGAACAGCTGAAAGCATCAATGTAAACGACAACTGATGTCCCTCCTCAAATGTAATATTCATACCACTGTAACCAGTTAAAAGAGAAGAAACTATAGTACATCAAAGCATGTTTTTACCTGATTGTAGACAAAGATCTGGTTTCTCCGGTCCTGTTTCTTATTAGTCTTCTCAGTGACTCCAATTTCAGGGTACAGGGCCATGTTGTGTGTGTCCTGTGGAAATTCTTTGTTCAGTCAGTTGTGCAAAAATATGAGGCTTTTCCCACAGAGCATGGTAAGACAGAATGAAAGGAAAGACTGAAATGTGAGCAGGGAAACACATTAGATGGTCAAGAGTTGCAGTACTTATGAGCAGGCATACAGAAATATTAACAAAAGTAAAGATACATCGATACAGATATTGTGCTGGCAAGCATGAAAGCCATAACGAAATGACTTTGCAAGAAGATCTATGACAATTATGACAAAAATCAATATCACTTTCTGATACTAGTTATGTTTGTATTTCACTTATGGCACTGATATAGGACTCCTTTATTTCCTGCCTGCATCATCCAACATTGTATGTTCCTATTTTACCATCCCTCCTATGACCAGCGCACCATACACTTTGCTGTTACAAGTTTCTTGGCCATTCATAGCCTACCACAGGCTAGGTCACAGTTACCTACCTTGAGCAACAGGTAATGAGACCTGGCATCGATCTCAGAGTTTTCTAACAGATATTCCACCTTGCCGGGATCGTATTCCATCATCTGCATTTCACTCATCTCAAACAGAGCAGGAAATCCAATTGTGGCCTCCCATTTACTCACACTGGATATTTGCAGGGAAAGAGTGGGTGGGAAAGGGATAGGATTAATCATACATGTATGTGTATAAATGTATTTCTGTCTGCCTTCCAGCAATTCTCCATGTGTGAAACTAATTATATCATGATCACATGATCTCAAAGCCTGCAAACCTGCACTGTGTCCTACATCCTGTATTTTCTACATCAGATGATATCTGTCTGAAAACCTAGCCTCCAAATTCTCATTAATAGTATGATACAATAGAACTCCGTTAACTTGAAACTGAGGGGACTGGCCAAAATCATCATGAGTTAAACAAGTCGTGTGTTATATTTATGAAGGGAAAAAGGGGAAAAATCAAAGAAATGTCAGACAGTATTGATTCTAGGATGGCTCCAATAGCCTTGACTAGTTACATACAGTGTTGCGTTTTGTTGGGGATCAGCGTACCCTGTTGTCACCTTTGATTGATGAAATATTCACTTAACTATCACTGGACAAGGGGAGGGAAAAGTGCTACATCTGCAGCTCTCTTTTCTTCTACCCATCACATTTTCATATTTTGAGGGCACATCACGGATCATCTTAACAGAAGTTTCCTGAAACTTGTTATCAGGCTAATAGTAAAATTTGATTATGAACAATGAGGGCCTCTGGATGGAAATTTCTCATCTATTGGATTTACCAGGATTTCAGGTAAAGCACTGATGTGCTAAGCAAGTTTGACTGTAATTTCTTTACAGCTGAAGAGCCATCTATGTGGCACAAAGTTGCTGAACAATTACACTTAATGGCCCCGGATCAATTACCACTGTGGACTAGTCATGCTGTAAATGTCTTCAGAGGGAATGTCATCCACATTTCCCTCAATCCACCTCAGTGGATACATCAATAAATGCAGTGAAAGTTAATGTTAGACACTGCACTGTGAAATGGTAGCAACAGTGTACAGTCCCCCTGAAACTGAAAAAGTAATAGAAGATCTGGCCTGTTAAGTTGCTTAAGCAAACCCCTGCTAGTAAATGAGAATAAACCTCATCATTATTTTGTTGATGTTGTTGTTACTGCTGTTATGACATTTAAAAAAATAATGTGCTAGAAACTGCACTCACTCCCTGACCACCTCCTCCTGTTCAGGTCCAGTTATGGCTTCCCTCACAATCCTTTGGTCACCCTTGCCATCCACAACAGCCGTCGCCTTGTCCAAAAACACATGCAGAGCCCAAGCTAGAAACAAACCAAAGCCTCACTATCAGCAACACCATTAGAGTGATTTATGATTTGCATCAGAAACATCGGCAGCACTATATACGAGTTGCTCTCAGATTTCTAGTGTTATCCGGGATGACTGTTGGTTATTAATTGGCATCCAGTATTCAATTATGCACTGACTTTGTTGTAAGCAGGCAGAGCGTGCCTTTCTTTTATGACTTTATTTCTCAAATTTTGTATATCCCTTTCAAGCAAACTTGCAAGTAGGTGTATACTATACTCTCAAAAAAGTTTAAATGAAATGGTATTATTTTTTATATGATAATTCAAATATTTGAGAGAATACTATATTTCACAAAACTCAATATGATTACTTGCACAAAACTATAATACAACTGTCATTTTATAATCAGTCAAATGACCAAAGAAAACATTCATATGTAGAATCCAAGATGCTATTATAATTATTGCGCTGTTATGTTTTTCATGTAAGCAATGAGTGGTAGTGACACACAGTGCCTCAATTTCTGAATGAATAAATACTGACTTACTGAATGGACTCATGTAAGATTCCCCAAAGGAGATCCACACAGGAATCTCTGGTTGCTCTGCACCTTGTTCCAACAGCTGTGCCTGTTCCTTTTCCAGCACAGAGATGTCTGTGATCTCATGACCATTCTTATTGTACAAGTTGGTGGCCACTGCGTTCAGGTTACGACTGGCACCGGCAGAGAATCTTGTACTAGACAGTTCATCTAACAGCTGGAGAAGATGTGATTGGCAATAAGACAACAAAAAGCACAGAAATGGATGGCAGGAGACAAAAGGAGAGAGACGGTAGTGCCCAGTGATACTCGGTATCAGAGAGAGTCAACTTCATTTTATCACAATTCCTCAGGAATATGGTAAAAGTTGCATTTAAAAGTGGCTGTGATTACCCAATGACTTTTACGAAGAAACACATTATTCTGATATTTGAAAACTGCTATTATTAAGTGAGTATTGCTATTATACAGAAAGTGATTAAGCAGGGTCTGCTGTATCAGTGGGGATGGTGAGACTAGGCAGGAATACAAACTATTATCAAGATAGGCCCATTAAAATAATGATAAGAGTAGCAAAAGAGGAAAGCAAGACGTGAAAAATGGTAAAAAAAAACTGAGGGATAAATATTGATATAAAGGGTGTAGCTAATTAAGATATTGGCCGAGTGTACTTGGGGTGAAAGGGTCATTTTTTTGGAGACCAACCCCACAATAAAGGAGATCTTAATACAATTCTTTTGATGGCTTATCACCGAGACTATAAAGTAAAGCCTATTATTACATAACATTTACAGAAGGATTATTACTGGGGTTAAACTGAAGTTAAGGTGGTGAGCAATGTTTTTAGGCTTGAGCTTATGTGTGCATATGTGATATTAGTACTTGGGCCAGAGTTAGGAGACAAATTAAGCGTGTGTAGTGATAAGATTTGTGGTGCGTAAAGGCTTGTATTGGAAGTACTCACTCTCTGCCTGACTTTCTCTTTGCTGTCAGTTCCTTTAGTAGCCTCACGCAGGTTGAAGTAATAAATAAACTCTCCATCTGCCCGACCATTCTCAAATACCTGAGGATTAGGAAAGAGAGCTTGCTGAAAACTTTCTATGGCATGGCTTTAACTTTGAAGAGGGCCAGAGGCCTGGGATCAGCTTGAGAATTTGAGACAGTGAGGTACTTACTCCAGCTCCTGACGTGAATATTGAGAGATTGCAGGGACTCTAGATGAAATCATAAGGTTCTGCTGAATATGACTTATGCTGTGCATTATTTTCTTAAAAAGAAAGCTCTCCAAATGAAATTTTCACAAAAAGAATCACGGAAGAGATAAGGAATTGCCTTAACATAATAATCTGCACATTGCCATCAAAGCAAATACTGTGGAGGGAAAGAAAAACAAGAACATTTAGAATTCCCTTTTTCTCCTATTACGAGGATAAGGTCTAATTATCCAAACCAATCTAATGTCTAGTTCTCCCATCACAGATATAAGATGGTATTCTCCTGGCATACATCGAAGCAGTTCTTATGCAGCAACTAGTCTACCTACCTTCAGTCTGATACCTCGGGTTCCCACCAGTCTGTCATCATAGCTGAGCTCTTGAATGTGAGTCATGCGGTATTTCATACCCTCCTCCTGGAAAGAAACAGAAAGAATTCAACATCTCTGCAAAGACAATATCCAAGACCTATGTGGAACATATAGGTTTATCAACACTATCTGGAGTGGACTCAGCTGGCTAGTCCCAGATAGTGTTGATGTGAAGTGCCTGCCCATCCAGGATCTAGGCTCACTCATGCAGTTTCAATATTAAACTAGCTTATTATCTTCATGCTTCTCTCATGTCCTCTATGTCACATAGGCCTACATATAAGTAAACCACAAATGGATCTCATACAGCAGCATTGCCCAGCAAAATATATAAACCACAGCATTAATAGGAGCTTCCCTTCCTTCCTTTACTCATCTTAACAGGATAAGTAACACATCTACAATACTGATTGCTTTGTGATACTAGTCTGTCACTGGACTATTCTTCTTTCTCCATCTCCTGTCATGTGCTATTTGTTTCCTAAATTACATACTTGTTTATATGTGGGATTCGCAAATGTAATTTGGAGTGGTTGCCATGGTTATGGTGAGGAGAGGAAACAATGTGAATGTAAGAATCACGCTCTGCTGATTGTGTTGCATAAGGACCATGCTGATTACAACCCTCTTCTCATACCTCTTCTTGATGGACATGTTCCTCCAGTGCCTTCAATTTATCCTTGATCTCTGACAAAGCCTCCTCATATCGCTCGATTTCTTCATCAATCTAAGGAAGGTAAAACATGACAAATTATCTATATTAATAAAACACTTGAGCCAAATTTGTGTCACAGATTTCTTGAGAACTACTTAACGTAAAAACATGAGGTTTTTCACCTAAATTCATAGAAAAATACACAAAAAGTAACTATACACATCAGTCCTCTTTATTTTTTTTACCCTCTTAAAAAAAAAAAGAATGTGTATAGCAACGAAATACAATCTCCAATAGATCTTTTCAATCCTCCCAATTCGCCAATCGTCCAACTTTTTCACGGAGTCTAATGAATTCGTCTATGATGCCTTTTGGTGCGCTACGTATTCTTTTGCCGCTGGTGCGTTGCCTGCCTGCCCATTTGTAAAGTGGGGTGTTAGTCTTGTATCAGATAAAGGCAGAGTAACTGTCATATGCCCAGTAAATTCCTTAATCTCATATTTCAGCAGAAGTTCACGGGACATTGAAGGAGCACGTGACTCCAGGACATCTATAAATATAGAAGGAAGGCTCAATCGCTTTGCTGCCCCCATGATATTGGATTACAATACTCCCAAGCTGCAGTCACAACACCTTAACTGCATAAAACTCCCTTTCATCATGATAAAAACAATGATTTCTGCAGTTAAAATTTCAAAGTATACTCTACTCCACTTAATCAAAATCCAGCTGAGTGAAACTTCTGCTTAATCACAACATTTTCCTCATAATTGAATGCTATTTGACATAATATTCACTTGATAACTTTACCTTTTATTAATCACAACTTTTCCTGTGCTCCTGAGGAGTTGCAATTATCAGAGTTGACTGTACTGATTTGTAATGCATTTAGACTATCTGCCTTCCCATTCACTGACTGACTCACTGTGGTTGGCTTCAATCTAAATAGACCAAAACCAAATTCAAACTGACCTTCTCCGAGGCCTCATACAGCTCATCTGTAGACATGGACAATACAGCTGGATTGGTCACCTTCTCCTTCTCATTGTCCAAGGCAAAGTCAATCTGAGGGGGGAAACACATCAACAGTCTTACTGAGGTGTAAAATCTCTGCTTGGTAAGGAGATACAAAATTCTATGGTACTGGTGTAAAATCTCTATATGACACATTAGCACCAGTTTCAGAATATAGGGTCTCTAAAGTAGGAATTTTACAGTGCGCTTTAGTTGCTTGTCATATGACTGATTCATATTTAGGTAGTCCCCATATGTTTAGTTGATGTTAATAGATGGAACAGTTTCCACCACTTTTAGCTAATCACTCATAGAAAGCCATCTGACTGGTTAAAAGGTATAAAAAGACTGCTGCCAGACAAAAGCCTGAATTAAATTAACTGAAAATGTGTGAGATAAAGAAGTTTTGCCAGCAACAATGTCAAGTTCATTTCATTGCCTTTGTGCCATAACACTGTATTTGGATGTTTTTCAAAAATCATTTCCTTGCACAACTGCAGGTAGTTCTCGTACATACACATTGTGTTCAAATATTCAGGATACATCATGAATAGTTTTGCATCTGCACAAATTCTGAGTCAGATACACATGAGTAGCCATGTGTTAAGAAAGAAACGTTTTTACCTTCTCATGTGAAATTTGAAAACTGCATCAAGGTGACAAAATTTCTTTCAAATATACCTTCATTATCTTTGAATGAAACCTCACCAATGTAAAGACTATCTAGTATATCAAATACATACATTGGTTTTGTTCTGCTTGGCCATTTTCAATTTGTCCTTCAGTGCATTCTTGACCATGAGCAAGAACCCTTGGGTCCCCGAGGGACTGAATCTCTCTCCAGTAGAGATCCACAGTGGGCCCAGGAAAGGTGTCTTGCCTTGTGAGACGATGCTGTCATCTAGGATGGGGGCTACAGGAAATGTGACAATTATGTTTAATTATTATCACGAGGACTACAGTAATATGATAACTGTGTGTTGAGGTATCACTGTGGGGTCAAAAGATGTAATATTAATGACATGCATCCTAAAATCTTCCTACCGGGGCTATGAAATTAAAAGACATTGTGTGGCAATTGTACATGTAATTGTTGTGTTCATTATTAATATTACTGTTGTTGATGTTGCTCTTGCACTCTATGATGTTATTTTTGTTATTGCCATTACTGCTATTCATTCTGCACAGAACAGACCCAGAGGTAAATACAATGTCCACATGAGGGGTACTGTCTTGTTGGTATAAGCATGAAGTATGTTTAAATGGAGCCATTTCATTCAGGTGGAAATGTGAGAAACTCATACTGAGTAGTTACAACGGTGTTTTTTTGGGGAGGGGGTATAAAGCATTGTGAATGATTAGTTTGGACAGAAAGGCCAAACACATGTTTATACTAATGGTTCCTTCAAACAAATATGGGCGACTGCTGTTTTAATGTATTAACTGGCCTTCCCAAACTGGAATTTGATTCATTTATGCGAAACAGGGTGCAACAAAAGACATAATTACAGTGTTCACTTTATCACTTGCATTTATTACAAAAAAAAATTGATGGAAAGTTAATTTAACTGAACACGACATTTTACAAAAGCATATATATAGAATGGCATATCAACTTACTGTCAGATAGGTCTGTAATCTCATTCCCATCCCAGTCATAAGCAATCTTGGCATGACTGCGTAGATCCAACTTGGATGTGCAGCAAATGAAAAACTAGCACAAAAAAACAAGTTTGGAGAGATTTGTAGTTGATTTTTTAAGATGCTCATAGGCTGGAAGTTGATAAGAGAGAGCTGGAGAATGCAGACAGAGGAAAAGAGATGGCAGAAAATAAGAACAGGGAGAGGGAGAAACATGAAGGTGAGAGAGGCACACACAGTGAAGGCAGGGTGAAAGTCGAAGATGAGGTTGCTGAGAGGATCCGTGAGTAGAGATGGACAGGATATACCAATGGAAGAAATCTCTTTGATTTAGGAATAATTATATCAAGAAGGACAAAACATACATCTGCAATATTCTTGAGATCTGCAACCACTTCACATGGCTCTGAGCTCTGACCATTCCTGTAGATCATGATTCTGACTTTCTTGTTCTCACACAGGGCTCTGAAAATAATAATGGTTCTCTATAAGTTTGGGAAAGCACAGAATTAAGAAATAACACTGCGGACCATGTCTACTTTGAATGTGTTTGATAACAGAAGGAGGGTATGGGACAAGTTTTGTGAAATGTGGTAAGGTTATAGCTCCACAGAACAGAAGCCCTTGCAGTATGGTGACAGCCAAGTCTCCTTAAAAATACTATCAATTCAAAACCCTTCTAAATTTCTCAGATAACTATGCCCACTAAAGAATGAGCTTCACAAAAGGTGGTATGAAGGCTGGTGTCAATGCACTGGTGAATGAAAGTGCTGTAGCATGTTGAAATCGAAATATTGTTGTTACAACCAGACACCAGTTCAGATACAACATTCTATTAAAATAATGGAGCTCCAATGACAGTATCAAAATATAAAATCCTGAAATAGAGTTTTTAAGTTAAGAAAGTTCCATGCCTGAATGATGAATGAGGCCAAGGAGGTGCATGGAGTGCTCCACCTAAGGACATGAGGACTGAGCTATTACACTAAAGTGAACTAGAAATGTTAACTGAAGCCTCCGATTGTCATGGGTCAACCATTCCTGGATGTGCCCAATTAGCCTGAACAACAGTGTCTTATGTGGCTGAGCTTTGTGTAAGTGTGGTAGCCCCTGCCTAACCCATAAAGAAAAACAAAGTGTCTGACACTGTTTTTGCCTTTTATTATTTTCACTACTACCAATCTGAATTTCACTACCTCATTCTCTTGGACATTCTTGTCTTGACACCTTTCTTCCTGCCCTTCTCTGGCAGAATGACACCTGTCAGTGTCCACTTTGAGCTGTTCCTAATAATCATTGTCCCTGGTAGATAAGAAAACAAAAGGCAGGCCCATTACTATTTACTATTCACCCTTAAATGCTCTCACAAGCAACAAAAATTAACTGATATTTCTCTAAATACAGTATACTCACCGATTCAACAAAAAACAATAATTTTTCACTCACACCAAAGTCTGCTTTCCAACCCAGTTTTATTAAAACCAGTTGGCAACTGCCTAAGTTATCTTGTTGACAAACAAATGAACAAATGCATACGTGACCTACTTGAGCCTTCTTGATGGAGGCAGACAAACCCAAAAAGTTTGCATCCAGCAAAAAATTTCAAGGAGGCAGCCACATAAGAAATTCTAGAGAGGTGTCATCTGTAAATGCATTGCCTATGTAACAAAAATATTAAAATTTGGATCCTAAAAAGAGGGTTCAGTTACACTGCAGACTAAGGCTAGTTAATCCTTTCAGAGTAGCCTAAATTGCTAAAACTTTTCTTTGACATATTCCATGCTTAAATAAAAATAATACTCAGGTTCAATCTGCCACTGCCGCTGCCAGGTTTAAGGTTCAATATTTAACTGTATCTTACGTTTAGTTGAGTGGTACGGATCTTTGAATTTCTCTCCCATAGAGATGTAGATGTCCCCCTCGGGTGGAATATCTTCTTCAGAGAAAAGTTCCTCCCCATCCTCAGAAAATATTCTGCGACCAGCAAATGGCAATCCAAGTTTTTCTGTTGCAAATTCCAATAGCTGATGAGGACAGGAAGATGAAAATGATGTTAGTTTAGCCCAAGGAAATTTTCCAACAGTTTGGAAAGACTACGTACATGGGTTGTGTTTTCCTTCAACGCAATGATCACACAATTCATCCCTAAAGCCTTAAAATTCCGCCATAAAACACTAATTTATGCCAATCCCCCTTTTCTTTCCTGCACTCCAAAGTTTGCTTTACATGAGGAAAAACCTAAAAATCCTCTAAATATTTACAAATCTCCCATCAAATTTACAATAATAGGAGAAAGTGTCCCCAAGTCACATGATCTGGAGAAAATACTGCATGGGAAGAACTGGTTGAAAGAAGTTAGGACAGGTGAGGCAGGAGGGCAGGTGTGGCAAAAAGGCAGGAGAATGACGGCATAGTGGAAGGGCATGGGAAATTACTAATGATAGAAAACGGTTACATCAAGAGTTAGGACAAATGTTAGGTAAATCTTGTGGTGGTTGCAGAAAATCTAATACCGTACATGGATGAAGCATGCTAAAGGGTGCTTCACAAATACAGCTGTGGTCACTGGGGCAAAACCTCTTGGGACTACACCTTTACAGATACCTGTATACTAACTACACATACTACCTGCCAACACTAACCGAAGACATTTAACATAATATCTTTTTACCATAAAATGTTTGTCAAATTACGACAACAGTAATCTCGAGATGCAGTAAGGGAAATGCTGCACTAAATAAAATAATTATCCATCCATCTCTGACCATGAAGTAGTGACATGCTCAATTATGACACAGCCAAACAAAACAAATCCAACACATTTTATGGGTTTAAAATGATTACTATTTGGGTCCAGATATTAAACGGCTGACTTTCCTGGAATGACAAAAAGAAAAAAATGGATGTTTCACCTAGTTTGGGGTTGTGGGAACAATAGTCCCAATCCTCAAGGACCAACTTGCAACTCACTTCACACGCAAATTAATCCCTTCTGTGCACTCCCTGCCACAAACACATGCATGCACCCACTCACAAAACATATACATACATACATACATACATACATACATACATACATACATACATATAAAAACTGTTTCTGGTCTCCAAGCTTGTGACTGGTGTGCCCATTCCTTACTTACTATTTTGATATTAGGAGCAGCCAGATGTACAAAGCTGTCTCTAGATCCATTGGGGAAGGCAAATGCTTTGATCACATGTGGTTGTTTCCGATACTGTGACTTGCGGCCTGAAATAATTATCACTGGGATACTAAAGGAGTAACTACATTCCAAGAACTACTAAAATCTTCAAGCCCAAGAACTACTCAAAGCTTTTACCTAAATTTCTTTCCACTTAACTCCACCTCATATAACAACACTTTTCATATGTATATATCTACAAATATCGGCTTTACTATTGTCTAAATAATGCTAAGATGTCTTGTGCTACTTGACTTTCCTGCTCACAATAACCCACAAGTTTCTTCTTTGTGTTAAACTTCCAAACTCTGATGGAAAGATGTAACAAGACAGATCAAACATCCCACCTCCAACGGACATTACAGCATGTCTGTTTGGTATTCATGAGAGACACTTTAATGATAATAAATTTGAGTTAATAAATCCTATGTGATTCATGGACACTGAAAGTGAACCACCCAGAGAGAACCACATGGGGCTTTCTCCTTAATTTCAGCAGGCCACGGGAGAACACAGCTTATGGTACAAAGGAAAGTGTCAACAGTATAAGACGGATTTGTATGTCAAGAGTTGAATTCAGAGATCAGCTCTGCCTATATCCTATCATATCTGACAGATACACTTAATTGCATTGCTTTGTCTAAAGTATTTTGTCTGCATAAACTTACAGGCTCTCTGCCTAACAATTTTATCCTAAAAAATGTTTGTGACAAATCACTTAGTCCAAATAACACCTGTCTATGTTGGGCTGTTGATAGACAGTCACTGAGTTGTAACTCTGGACTCTCATCATGACCTCCACTTTCTACTCACAAACCCTCTCTTAACTAATCCAAACATTTTTTCTGATGGTAGTTGAAGATAATGCAGAATTCTCAATGTACCTGATGGAGGTCGCCATTTCTGAGATGCTCCTGACTGTGGTCTGTTTCATGAAACAGATGTGGAATACAAATTAATTATACTGATCCCTGTATCAAAACACACTGGAAGAGCATAAGAACCAATGCCTCTCCCTACTGTGCCCCTGAACCATACTTCCCAAAACCTCACTGACATATCTAAGAGGACTATATATCATCAACATATCCAAATCTCACCCTGACCCACCAGCTAAGCTATAGTCTTTGAGTATCATAATTTACTGGACAAAACACATTCAGTGTTGAACGTATTCAGGATGCCAGGCATATTTCTATAAAAAATGCATTATACTTTCAGTCACCACCCACAAGGTGTTTATTCATATGAGTGTACAAAGCTATTCACTATTTTAATTTACTGTGATATACATAAATACAGTAACATACATAGATTAAGCGCAAACACGCATGCCCATGCTTCCTATTGCTCTTCTAACAAGATCAGAGGTGTAAAATTTGTTGGTTATATATTATATCTTAAAGTAAGCATGTCAGCTGATGTGCCAATAGCGTGTCACTGTTGAAATTTGTTAATGCAAATAATGCTAAAGCCACAAAAGGAGCACAGACAGAAAGTGATGAGGTCTCATATATGATTCCATGCTGATTCTTTCTCTCTGGGAGACTAGCAAAATCACCTACTGCACTATGCATCCAACCATCACCAATGTTATTATTTTAGTATTTATTAAAAACATTTTTTTTTCATATTAGTCTTCATGACTGGTAAGCACATTTTTCAATACTTTACCAAAACACCTCTTTATCTGCAAAAAACAAATATGGCACAACACATGCATTTCACTTGATTACTTCCTTTACTACACAGTACCTGTGACCTAATATCAAGATTTCATCAGTCAATAGCATACACAGCACAACTACACAGTCATTTTCTAAATATATATTCAAATACCTGATACTTCTGACAGGAGCACTGGCTGGCCTGGAACGCCTTGCTTCCCTTGGAGTGGCTGGGTCCCATAAGCTTGTATCTGCGATAAATTTAGCATCAATTTTGGGTTTCCCTGACATTGGACGTTGGCCACTTACAGTAGCAGACATAGGTCTTCTTCTGTATCTTCCATAACGAAGATGGGTATGTGGAAGTCTTTGAAGATATGGAGATTGAGGTGCACTGCAAAAGAAAAAAAAATCCATCATAAAATGTCAATAAACAATATACATGCCTGATACTTTCCAGGATCCTAGGTTCCTTTAACAGACTAAGCTTACTTTCAAGAGAAGAGAGTTACCTCCTCACACAATACAAAATCAAGATTCCCACAGGAGATGAAGCATGCAAAAGAAACTTAACTGAAACCATGCAAGCTGAAACTTACTGTCTTTCCCTGGGAGGTGAAGCTTTGTTCTGACGTTTTAAGTCATCCAAATACTGAGCAACCAACAAATCCTCATAGCTGACCATGTCTGACTTTGCCCGATTGAACAGTGGTGTGGTTGCAGGCAATCTCGGCCGTTCTGATTTTCGATCAGATTTTCTGCCAGACCTGTTTGGAAACACATCATACAGAGTTGTGGCATTAGTTACATGTACAATGAAAGATGAAACTTCAATTGTGAAGTACGGTTAAGTAGATATATGTCTCAAGAGTCAGCATTCAAGATAAAATATCACAAGCTTATATTGTGTATCTATGTTCTTCCATTACATTCAACATTTAGTAACGTGCTTTTAAGGTCTTTGAGTAGTTTGAGACCTTTTGGCCTGTTTACCATTCAATAATAATTTAATTACTTTGATCTTTGCTTATTAATCCATTTCCATACACCCCTGCCCCGGCTGCAAAAAAACAAAAAAAATGAGCCAGCTGTGCAGACTTTTCTATTGTAATTTACAACCGTTGCAAACTATTAATCGCTTTTTGTTTTGCCACTCTCAGGTAAGTGTTACTTGCACAACTATCCATGACCATTATAGGCATAGACATAGACTAGACATAATAATGCAAGTGAAGTAACTTGCCGGCTTCAAGCAGTCGCAACAAAAATATACAGCATTCTAGTCTCTATATGTTATTTGAATGAAATATGCTCTAACATCAATTCTAGGTAAAAATTAACTTCACCAACATACCCGTGTGGTCGTTCATGGCCCATGCGAATATGAAAAATCTGAGTTTTATCGTCATCTCCCCGGTCAGCCATTTTGACTATTTGTTTGATTCGCCTAGGTGATGAAGTCCGCAGTAAATAATATTTCCTAAAACTTGTGATCAGTTATTTATACAGTAGCTACAAAACTGCTTCAGCTGCTAAATTGCTTTTAACTTTCTCATGTTTTCATATATAATATAATATTATTTAAAGGAAATAAAATTTTAAGCTTCATGAGTTATCTTTCTTGTGTCGGTAGTCAGGGGCAAATCATTGATATGCCTGTTGGTCTAAATTTTGATCTTGGCCTACATAGCGAACTTTAAAAAAAGGTATCTAGATTCTTTCCTATGAACGAGGCAAAACAAAAGATGCTGAGATGGGTTATGGTGCTTGTGTGCATTTTTGTTCATTATTGGATAATTTGCTTCTTCACGTTTCTTAGCTAAATTTGAGGTGTTCTCGAATATTCTGCATCCTAAGCAATAGCCAACAGCGATGCCATCATCGAGATTAACAATATAAAGGGAGTAAAAACATTGTGACAGTTTTGGCAAGTACAATGTGTAGGGGAAAGGGGCTGCAAACAATAAAAAGCCCATATTCATCCGGAAAAAAAAAAGTGCTGGGTCAGGGTTGGTGAGCCATAAAGGGTGGAGCATAACTCTTTCTGTGAGCTAACATTAAGTGAAGCCCACGATCTGTTATTAATAGTCTGTTATCATGCACAAGCAGTCTTTTATAGTCTACCATGAGTGGTAAAAAATGAATTGCAAATAGCTCCCACCTACTAGCCAACTGTGAAATGAAATATCTGGCCTACAAAAAAAGGAAAGTTAATGAAACTTTCTCTGCCATTTTGACCAAATTTCTTGGCTTTGAAACCCAACAATGTCCTGGCTATACATGGATATCATTATGGATGCCAAAGTGTTGCTCATAAACAACGACTGAATGTAGATTTCAATTGCTTGTTTGTCATTGGCACTAGACAGTTGCAACACTCTTATACCCTAAGCACAGAGATGGATCTTCGAGAGATGAAAATGCTTAGCAGCTGCTCCGAAGAGGAGGCCGTCACTATTCTTGAAAAATTCATTTCAGTGGTAAGTGCAGTCTAGTGGGATTCAGGAGCAGTTCAGTCTAAGAATAACTATTCGATCAATTCCATGCCTGTTGCCAGTGTCTTGTTCACATTCAGTACAGCAGGTTGAATGTAACAAATATGTTGTTGTTAGGGTTGGATTAATGCCGCCATTACTACTGCAGAAAGTAAAAGATAGGCCTAATATTAATAAGAAGGGTTTTAGGCAGCCTCTTTGGTTTGGAAATAGTTTGGCTGAATTTGGCTAGACTATCTCGAAGGACAGCACTGGCACTGCAATAATAATGATACAGTTCATTTAGTCATAAACAGGCCATGGACTAGATCGATATTTCGACTAAATCAGTGTTGTAGTTAGAGAAAGCCAATAGATTAGTTTATAAGGGAGGAATTCCATATGTGTGCCAGAAAGATTTCCGTATGGAACACATCGAACCAACAACATACCCTAACCCTAACCCTAATCCTACTCTAACCCTAACCTTAACCCTGACACTGGGTAGGGTTATGGTTAGGGTTAGGGTATGTTGTTGGTTCGGTGTGTTGCTTGAGGAAATCTTTCTGGCACACATATGGAATTCCTCCCGTTTATAATTAATAATTATAGAGGGTTGCATTTCATCAGTTACGCAAAAACAGGTTACATTCAAATTACAATCAAATACATCTATCAAATGTTCCACATACAAAAAAAGTAACAAATATATTGGTTAAGTAAAATAGCACTAAAACTTAAGATCAGTATTATTTTCTTGGGTTGTCTAAATACTAATCGCTTTCTTCATCTTGGAAAACTCAAATGAGATGGAGAATTGCATATGGCTATGATGATTTGCTCATAGTCATGGCACACTGTCCCATCTTCCAATCAAGGTGCATAAATTCAGGGGAATGTCAGCTTCTCATTAAAGTTTGTCAGATTTCTATTGTTCAGTCTCTGTCCATAACTGGCATAGGCCCTTGGAAAAAGTCCCTTGATATTGCCCATAAATACCTAAATCTTAACTTAAGGCATACTTACAGGAGCACTAGGATAAGCTAACTTCCTTCATTCACAATATCCTGTGACTTTCCAGCCTAGTGCTTGGTTTAGGGGCCGGATTTGAACCCAAAAAAAATACCATCGAGAGAGTTCTTGGACATTGTTAATGACCATGGATATTGCCTACAAAATTTGCCAGAGTTCTGACTTCTACTCAATCTGTGTATTGCTGTTTGCAAAAGCGCGATTCTCTAATATTGTCATGAAATGTACACTTTCACAGTTGTGTTAGAATTATAAATCCACCATAGTATAATAATAGTTGTATAGTATGAATGTAATTTCCAGCAGTAGCATGATTTTATCAAGGAATGTGGCATGGTTCTAAGTTCAAACACGTAATTGCCATTGTTTAATAAGGAGGACATCCTAACCTGCCTCATATACATCATGACCAAAACTCCTGTCTTGATGGCCATTACTGACAATAGGGTTAGGGGTCCCATGTCGTTGGGCATTAATAAGGTTAAATCAAGTAATGTGTTGAAAATGGAAAGATACAGTGTTATACATCTCATTCATGATAAAGATAAATATAGAACAGTAAAGGAGGTTGAAGGAGTTATTGGTATGAGGTGCATTCAGAAACCCTTCCATTCAGTAATATCAGTTTGTTTTTGTTTCTTCTCCAGAACTCTCAAGTTTTCACATTTCCAGATTTGGATGCTGAGCTGAAAAAGGTAAGACTGTTTCAGGTTACTCTCATGAAGAGTAGACTAGTCACGAGAAGATAATATACAGGCTGTCTAATGGAAGTAGATATATATACTCAAACACACAATATCTGCAGTTTCAGACTTCTGTTCATAGTCATGACTTATCTGTCAAAGTGGGAAAGCTCAACCCACAGAGAATACAAATTAACCCTCGTGAAGCGGTGATAGTATATATACTACCGTGCACTTGCTACCGTTCAGTGCGGCAATAGTGTATATACGCATCGCTTAACCAACCTCTACTTGCGGCGATCGCATTTATGCAGCCGTGTATCTTGGCAACGGGTCTTAACCATCAGGCAGTATGCACTGATCCGCTAAAACATTGGTAAAACCAGGCCACACAGCCAGCGAGCTGCATAGCGCATGGTCAGCTAGTGCTACTAGTGTTAAAGACTAAATAGAGCCCAAAGTGGAGGGGAAGAAAAGCAAACATTAATAAGTAAAATCCAGAACATCCCATATGAAATTTAACACTTAACTGTTGTAGCCTTAAAGTTGAAGAGTTGGAGGCATAGCATTTTGCCAGTTTTCCAGACAATGATTTTAACTTTTTAAGTGTGGAATTACCACTCAGTTTTGCTTTATGGTAAAAAGTGGGGTTCCCAAATATTCACCGTCCACTATTAAGATTCCAGGGTTTCAACCATTCATCAAGCTTTATTGATACTAGGATATATTATGTTTCGGCAGCAATGGTAAATTAAGTTGATACAAGATATCTCATGCCATGGCAACAGTGGTTCACAAGAGCTTCGTAAGATATACCTAGGGCAGATTTTTCTCCAGATTGTGCGATCATGTGATTCATTCCTTGAACTTCAAAATCCCCTCTCTCCTTCCTCCCACCCCCCACCAAAAAGCTCTAAACACATGCTGAGCTCACATTATTTGAGAAAAGCTTAAAATATCTTCAAACATTTGCAAATCTCCCTCAAATTTATGACAAGGGCAAAGATCTCCTCGAAACTGCTGAAAACACTGCTGAGATGTCAGCAATATGTTAACTCCTTCACTGCCAAGGATCATACATATATAAAGTTTAGAAGTTCGAGGATAGAAATCAAAAGAATTCCTCAGAAATAAAGGAAGGAAAACTACTCAATTGTAGTAAATGCAGTTTCTTCTTTATCTTTCCATATAAATCATTGCAATGACAGGCCCAAGAATTTCTCTCATAGGACAGTCATGGAGTTAAATTTACGGATAATTCTTTGTGTCTGTTTTTAGGAATGTGTGGAAGCCATTCTGAGCTGGCTGAAGAAACCCCAGATTGCTCCTAAGACATCTATCGCATGCCTGCAAGCTTTTCGTATTCTGAGTCGGGACAAAGCTAATATGCAGGCCCTGATCAATGAAAGTGCACTGAGCACCCTCATCACAGTGGCAGGAATTGAGCACTATGCTCAGCAGGATGTGGATGATGTGGCTGTCTCGATATCAAATTCGGATCAGACAGGTGAGCTAGAATGGAAGAGAGCTGGGAAAAAAGCATTGAAAGAAGATGAAAAGGAAGAATTAACGAAGGAAAGTTAGATAGGAGAAAGCAGGTAGAATGACACGTGATAATGTTTTTTGTTCACTTAGTGAATCAGCTCCACCTAATTGCAACTCTTCATAAACAGACAAAAAGTTGCCATAATAAAATCTGCTTATTATCTAACAACTTTCTACAGAAAATACAGTTTTCTTTCTCTTGAATGAGTTATGATGCTGGAGATGCATTTATGCAAACAGGTGATATCAAGTGTCTCATGTCATTCTTTTCTCATTTTTTCTAATATTTTCATTGCAGTGATGGTGGAGGCCCAGAAGTGTCTTTGCAATGTCATATTCAACAGTATTGAGGCTCAGAGATATTGCTGGTAAGAGACAAAGAGATTGTCATATTTTTTTAATCCTTGTAACCTGAGTGCATACTTGACAGTGGGTGGGAAACCTGATGCTGTCAACGCACTTTTGTACGGAAATTTACCGTTGATTTCATGAAGTGTTTGTTCCTGTTGGGCATCAGTAATGAGAAATGATACATAGCATGAGGCTTGTTGTTTACTGTTACCTCCCACTTCATGTTCATTCAGCTGAATCTCTAGGTTGACCTGAAGAGAAAGGGGTTGGACCTGGTTTCACTGAGATCCTATAGTATATGAAGTTAGGCTTAGCTTTTCAGTGTAAAATTCCAGGTACTGGCATTTGTTGATGGATATTCTATAACTCAATCAGGAACTCTAAATTTCATCAGACAGCAGTATGAGAAAAAAAAATAAGCTAAAAGAATAATGTCATGACAGAGGTAGGAAGAAAAAGAGTGCATTTAAAAATTTTGAAGTATCGGAATGTGGATCTGCATAGAGCATTGTACTTGCATTTTTCATCCAGATAGCATGTACCGGCAAAAAATAAATTGCATTCACACTCTTAAAAAACAGTGCAAAGAATAGCATTATGTTGCTGTATGATGGCAGTGCTGATTGGTGGGCAATGTGTGGATGAAAAGGACAGTAAATTGTCAACACAGATGAAAAGGATTAAACTGGTTAGCGAGTCAGTTCATGTTCAAATAATCTCATCCTCCTCCCTTGTGATATTGCACTTTCTCTCTCTCTACCCTTCCATCCTCTATTCTTAGCCCACCAGTCAGCCATAATCTCTCTCTTTCTCTCATGTCTCTTCTACCATTTTATCTTTATTTTCAGCAAATCTGGATGTGTCGATGGTGTGGTCCAGCGACTAAAGACTTATGGCGATCCAGATGTCCAATTTGATGTCAAGGTATCAGACAAAATTTTGAGAATGTCATGATAAATGTACTCATTTTGTCTGCATAAGCTTAAAATAATTGTGTAGACATTCATATGTAGATCAGTAGTCTAGCTTTCCTTCTGCAAACCTTAAGATTCTTCTAAACAGGCATTCTTACACCAAACTGACAGCCCTATGTTTCATACCTACTCCTTGCAGATTATAAATGTCTTTCATATTGCTAGTATGGAAACTTTTGAGGATTACTTATAAAAATGTTATGCTCTGTCACATGACGATGGATATAAAGAGAAAATATGGGAACCTTTCTTTGCACAGTCTCCTGAATGAAACATGAGAAGGAAATACGAAGTGAAGTGCAGTTCATGAAATTCTCAGATACTAATACTTTTTACCCTTAGTTGTGGTATTCCCCAACAAGTGCAGGTACAGTTGATGATAATATCTGTTAATTTTGGAAGCCTGTCATGGTTGTCAGCATCTTGTTTAGATTTTAAATCACGCTTAAATTTTGAACCATTTGCATGTGAACAGAGCAAATGAAGCCAGAGACATATTTTTTTAACAAGAATTTTCACAAAATTCTATTGCCAGTAGGCCTATATTTTCCTTAAACATCAGTGTTGGAAAATCTCAATTTAATGTTTAACATTTGCATACGTTAATAAATTTGCAGATAATATGACAATATGTTAGTCATTAATAATGCTATCACTATCAAGCCTCAAGAATCTTTATTTGGATTATGCAATTTTCCATGGTCCAAACTTCGGAAATATTGGAAGAACTCCAGCAAAGGACATTTGAAGATGACTTTTTTATTTCTTGCCTCTCGAGACATCTGTACTTGTCTGTGAAAGGTAAAAGTTGAGTGAGGTTCCATTGTTGCCAGTAGTAGCCCACAAGACTTTTCACATAGTTAATGCTATTTCTTGTCTTTATTTTGCAGTTTTTTGACATGAGAATCTTGTTCCTGTTGACTGCATTGCCTGCCTGCATTGAAACCAGGTTGGTAAATAAGTTGAATGAAAGATGTCTTGCTGGAAAGCAGTGAAGTTGATAGAAATATGGTGCTGGTTATGTTTTTATTTCATGCAGGGTGACATATTACGTGACTGTTATTGTGTCTATCCTCCACCATCAGGAAGGAGTCATCATCATTATTTATGATAATACTCCCATGATTTTGCTGGTTTCCTCTAGATATAATTGTTGAACAACAGTTTCAAGTCATGATGAATGAGGAGAATGCTAACATCTGATTACCCAGTTCCTGAGCTGTACTGGTCATCACACAATCTGGATTGTACAGAAAAACAAAGACAACTTGGAGTTCATACTGATGTCGGATGGTCAAGTAACAATGTGCCAATATGCGCTTATGATTTGTATCCTGCCAGTGCCCAGTTAAAGAGGAATAGAGGATAATGTCAATACCTTACCTAATATTTCATATGGAGACATGAATCCTTTACTTGGTCCAGAGTAACTGTTTTCCTGTTCTTTGTCTCAGGCCCAAAGTTCGTTATGAGCTTCATGGCTTCACATATCTGATGGAAGTGCTAGATCTGACCCTGCGTGATGCAGAGAACCAGGAGACTGGTTTGACTGACCAGCAGGTGGAGCTGTGTGCAGAGATACTCAAGATTCTTTTCAATCTAACTATCTCCATGGAGAAGAAATCAGTGGATGAGGTATCTAGCCGTGTTTACTGTAGCCTTTCTGCCATTGATTAGAGTGGCTTTATTATGCACAGCTGTCTCTTGTTGCTTTGATATTGCATAGAGGAGTGATTCAATAAAAGATATAAATGTTATTTTTCTTCCAAATTGGCAGATGGATGCAGAATTTTTAAGAGGACCTAGGAGCCCTTCTTTTTTTTTTTTAGGTGCATTTTTTTTTACCACCTATGAAGATTTAGTCAAGCTGACTTTTCCACCACAGAGTAATGAACTGTCAAGGCTTTATAGAGGATGATAAAGCATTTTGTGATGGGAATGATAAAATCAGCTTTCAGTAAAACCTAGAGTGGTTCTCAGTATAATCTCAGTAATACCAGAGATAACTTCTCATAGAGCTCTTCATATTCTATTATCACTGTTGTTGGCGCCATCCTTTAGTCACATTAAAAGCATGTCTTTATTTTTATGACAAGGTTTCTAGATCTAACAAAAGTATTGCAGTTGATGACATATTTTTTTAGTGTCACATGAAGATGCCCTTCATTTATGTTTCTGGATCATATGCACATTCCACACAGTATCAGCTTGATATGGGGCTTGTATCAGCCTGAAACTGTAAACATGAAGTAACTTGCCTACATCTTAGAAGCAAGATGCATAGATCATGCATAGCTAATGAGCATTCTCCATAGAAGACTGTGACAGTGGAGGGTAAAGATACTGAAATGCAATGGCTTCTTAGGATAACATAATGCTATAATGTGGTCTGCTGTCCTTACAGGAAGAGGAAGCTCACTTCATGCGCCTTGTCAGTGTTTTGCATGACCTTCTCATGAGTACAATTATGTCTAAAGATAAGCAAGAGGATCTGCAAAGGTAGGCCACTTTTGTTTGGATGAGTAGACTTCCCCTGTTTTATTTAAACATGTGGGTGAAAATCGAACACTTGAGGGGCATGCGTCTTTACAATGTGTTGTGTTTATATGATGCTATATTGTGAAATGATGAATTGCCTATAACTTAAGAAAAGTTTTGAACTTGAACTCGATTCAGCAAGTGCCTCTGATGAATGACATAGAGCATATCTTCTTACTTGATAGTTGTGAAGCACAAAGGCCATATATTTTATTATTTCCCTGCATTTTAGACAAGAGACATATCTCCAAGCACTGCCTCTTTCCTCTAGCGAAAATGTAGCAAGTACCATTTTCCTAAGTAAGCACTGGCGGGCTACAAATATCAAGTCATGGAAGTGCACTAGCTCTAGCAGAGAATGGTGAAAAGGTGATTTCTCAACTTTTTTGGTGGTGCATGAACCCCATTGTGTTAGAATATCATTGGAGTCTAGTTTGGTTATATCTTGGGATAACACACATCTCATAATGAAATAATGACTGTCCTAGTCATCTGTTTTGCAAACTCCTACCAACCTGTTGAGGTTGGGCTTAATCCATCTCTTCCCTTATTGTATTTCAGTCACATTGTGAATCTCCTGATCAACATCCCAGCTGACTTCTATGAAGAGTTGCTGACACCCATGGTGGAAGATGAGAAAGGAATGGACAGCAAAGATGTGGAATATGATGGGAAAAATATGGAAGCCATCAATGTTATTCTCAGTTTCCTTGACCACAGATTGCGCACAGTAAGTTCAAGAATCATTTCACGTTTCCTGTAAACTTGTTTGATTTCAGCAATCACAATGTATTGGACCTTTTCCTTAGAGGAGATTTTGATCCATAACCTGTTATGATAAAAGTCAAGTTGGAGCACATCAGCACATTCCCTGCTTTTATCTGTTGTCCATGAGTAAGAAAGATGTCAGACTAATACAGTCATACAATACTGATTATTTGCTGCAGCTAGACTACATGAATGCACTGTCTTTTGCAGAAATCTAAGAATTTGAAAGAAAGTCTGGCCCCTATCTTGCACTGTCTGTGTGAAGCTTGCCGTCATAACCGTGCCATCAGAAAGTTTTGTCGTCTCAAGGTAAGTGCACAAGATAACCTATGAGCCCATTCCTCTTTTTTTTCCAGTTATATTATAAGTTTACATCATAATAGTGAGAATGGTAACCAAAATATCAGTGGCGTTCCACTGTAGCAGTGCTGTAATAACCTTTGCAAATCATTTTCATATTTGTTCCACCTATCTAAGATGAGTATCTATTGATGACAGTGAAAGCAGTTGTTTGAATGCTAGTAGGGGTACCATCAAAAAATTTAACGTGATCTCAGAAGTCTTATATGAAGATAAATAGATAGAGCTCATTCAGCTGAGTACAATGAAAATAAAAGTTTGTAAATCGGATGGTTAGTTTCAGAGTTATGAATTTTTTAGCTGACTTATTTTCACTGTTTTTGGTGAACATAAAATGCAGACACTAATAGAAGAGAGAATGGCACCGAAATAGGATAATTTGATGCTTTGATATAGGATAAATAATAAATACTAACCTTACCGCTAACATTAGGTACTATAAACTATATATTTTTGTAATCTGTATATTCTGAACTACAGTATAAGATTATGCTGTGTTACACAATAATCATGATTACATAATCCAATATGGCCGCCAAAATGGCGGCCATGATGGCAGATAAGACTGATTTGACAACTTAGAAGCTAAATCACATTGTTATTTATTATAATAAGTATACAAAACTGTATATTTTCTGACTCAGAATGACGACCTGTATTACAAAGAATCATTTTCAAGAAGAAATACTGAGATTGGAAAGAAAAAAAAATTGATATAAAACATAAGAGGTTGCAGAGACGAGACACTACTGTTACAAATAAAAAACCAAGTTCTCCAATGCATCATAAAAGCATCTGCTTATTTATTCAGGAAGATTGTGAACTACAAAGCTGAGTTTTATCTCTGCATGCAGTTTGGACCTACAAACACCTAACTAGCACCAGCAGATTGCTAGTCGAGCAGTATAGCAACGTGATGTTTACACACTGTGTAGGGCACTTGGTTTAGATCTGCATGTGCCTGAGAACTGAACTAAATATATTAGTCTGGTGCTCTCAAAGCTGATATCCATTATATCAAACACCATCAGTTTGTAACCACAAAAAGCAACAATGCTCTCAGAAAATAACCTACACCGTTGCTTCCACCCCGCCTCCCCACCCCGTAGTCATCCCCGGCCAGACCCGGTTGACCGTGCACTCGTCCGCCAGGTGAGCCAGACTGGGGTCGCAAAGTTTTAAGTCTACGAACTCAATTTTTATAAGTGTGTTTCATTAATATTACAATATAGCAAAGTTCCAAAGCCACTCTTGGTGTAATCAATGCAATTGTCGAATGCAGCCGGCAAATAAACACCCCTGCGTGTCACTATCTCGCATTGTGTACATTCGACACGCTGCTAAGAACACGAGTGACCTGCCCTTGAACTGCGGCAAAGGGAACATGGCGAGAGCTGACCAGCGAAATCAGGCCGACCATGGGTTGAAAATTTAAAGTTTTCTCATACAAAACGTTGTGCAATCTCGTTAATCAAATTAGTATAATTGAGGAAAATGGATAAACTTTATATTTCACGGTCCTCATCGGCGCAGTTGGTTGTTGATGTTGATGACATTAAAAAATCGCTTCAAAAACTTTGAAACGCTGTAACTTTTCTGATAGACAGCGTAGAAACTTCGAGGAAACTGCCACGTGATCTCTGTCCATTCATCTCTCTAAGTCACATGGTTTTGGGAACCAATAATGAGTTTCATCACTGGAAAATT
>JAWQUT010000163.1:422217-443274 GCA_033807755.1 Ellobium chinense
ATTGAGGAAAATGGATAAACTTTATATTTCACGGTCCTCATCGGCATAGTTGGTTGTTGATGACATTAAAAAATCGCTTCAAAAACTTTGAAACGCTGTAACTTTTCTGATAGACAACGTAGAAACTTCGAGGAAACTGCCACGTGATCTCTGTCCATTCATCTCTCTAAGTCACATGGTTTTGGGAACCAATAATGAGTTTCATCACTGGAAAATTTCATTCAAACAATGCCACCATACGTAACAACATACGCGCAGGCTGTGATTTCGGGTGCCACGGCGAGGCAGACAGTCCGGCGCCTACCCCTTGGTCCTTAACCGGGGGTTTTACGATGTTTTACGCAATGAGATGTAATGTTCTTGATAATGAAACTGACGGGGAAAGGCTGAGCTTTTCATTGATGCTAAATTTATGCAGATAGACCGAATGGTCATTGAGTAATTGATGTGTGAAGTCGGAGAAAGCGGTGTGCGTGTCGAGTTCGCCGGTCTAGCCTATGCGCGCGGTACCCCCTAATAGTGATCGACGCCCCTTTATGCTCCACCAGGGAGTTGAGAGAGTTATTAGATGATCTATCCTGCTTTGATGATATTTATTTGATAACATATAAGTGGCCATTGCTTGGATATAAGACTTATAAATAATATAAATGCTGTTTTTATTGCTGGTGAGCAATCTGTGAATTGTATGTATAATAATGGTGTCAATCAAATTCTTAACATGCCTGTCATTTCCGTGTCAGGTTCTTCCACCTTTGAGGAGTGACGTCAAGAGATTACCAGAAGAAGGAGACACTTTAAGAAACAAGTAAGTTGTGATAGGCTTATTATCAGCCAGAAAAGTGGTGAATGCAGGAGAGAGACGGATGTCTTGTATAGACTAGTCACAGGCAGAATGCAAAGGATCAGAGTCATAATTCTCCAAATACTTCTCAGATGTTATCCAAAGTTAACAGTAAGAGTAATGGTACCACTTTTTTAGTATATCAGATGGCAAAAAAGGAAGTCTACTCAATTTCAAAATTTAGCACCAGTTTATTGTTCTAATACAGTCTGTCAGGTTATTAAACTAATCCTTGTCTTTCTTGCAGGCTTTGTAAACTACTAACTTCACCAGTCACAGAAGTCAAAGATCTTGTGGCCCATTTCCTCTTCATTTTGTGCAAAGAAAATGGTAAGATTTTTTTTTTTGTGCATGACAAAAATAAATTGATGCAGATAGATTTAGGCTCGCCGGAGTTTGTAGGGATAGGGGACAGTGAAGCATAGATTTGTGCAGATAATTAGTTGATAATACTGTTTCTGACTTGAAATCAGTTGAAATTTAACCATTTACCCCCTAAGCCACCTGCCCAAGATGAATTCCCAATCCCTAAGAGAAGGGAGATAACTCTTTAAAAAATAGGATTTTTTAAAAAAAAATTCATTTAAAAAATCTAATCCGGCACAGGTTGCACCCATTCACTGTCTCATACATGTTTCCACCATAAAGCTTCAAGATAGAGGTGTAAAGCATCCTCCATCACCTCAAAAAAAGCCAAAAAATCTATGACAACTTCAAAAAATCACAAAGAAGCAACCACTTGCCCGATTTTCTCCAAACAAACACCGGAAGGAAGTTCGTTTTCCGCAGCTTCCGATTCCACAATTTTTATTTCCGTTTGGCGACATTCAGAACGTGCAATGCCGTCCGTAACGAAACAAATCTAAAACGGCGACCCGCTGCGACTGTAGGGGTTTACTGATAGCAGCGACCCGCGGCGATTGTAGGGGGTAAATGGTTAACTCAACAGATAGCAGGTATTAGCACATAAATCGAATCATTCTGATGAGGGATATTTTTCTGAAAACGGATCCATGACTGTTTTTGTGAACAATCAACAGGATCATTCGTGTAATTACACGATTTAGGACATGCAACCATAAGCTACCTATAGAAACGGGGAGATGGGAGGGAAAAGAGCTAGAGAATAGAAAATGTTATTTCTGCAGTAGTCTAGGAGATGAATTCCATGTTTTATTTGAATGTGAACAGTTAATGACTGAACGGCACAGATTTTTGGATAGAAGATATTATGTACGACCCAACATGTTTAAGGCAAAGGAGCTGTTTGAGAGTAAGAAAACAAATGTTTTAGTTAAATTGGCTAAATTCATTGAAGTTGCGTTACAAACATTCCAATAACATGTATATAGCTATTAAGTATTTAGAAGAGAACAGAAGTGTATAAGGACTGAATGATTATTAGTAAAAGTGAGTGTTACATATTATTGTTAAATGTGAAATGTATGAGAACGTTGTGAATGCACGTGACTGTAACAATGCTTTGTGAACATGTGTGATGTTAGTAGCTGTAGCGCTTAAAATGTCATGTGCTGTCCCGTTGCATATTATATTTTGCTCATGTGCCACGGCTGTGGTCTGGGCTTATTCGAAATAAACTTGTTAAACTTGTTGTTATTACAGTTATTCTCCAGACACTCATTTCCCTTTGATCACTAAAGACCACCACCACATTTCCCTCCCATTACAATATTATTCCTCTTATTACTATTAGTATTAGTCTTATTCACTGTTTACGCTCATTACCTTCTCAGTCAACCGGATGGTCAAGTACACAGGTTATGGTAACTGTGCAGGTCTTTTGGCTCAGTTTGGTTTACTCAAGCTGGGAGATAGTGGGCAACGCAAAGGAGACTATTCTAGTAACTCAGAAGACTCTGAGACTGAGGAGTATGCTGAGCTCAAAGATCAGTGAGTATACAGTAATGTGGCAACATCTGCATTGACTGTTGGCTAATCATAATAGATCTGCATATGACCATTGATTTGCAACATCAAGATTTGACCATGAATCAAGTGATTTCAGTAACTGACCGGTTACCAGTATAGTTTACATCTGACCATGGACTGATCGACATCACCGCCACTCACCACCAACCAGCCAACGTGCTGTTGAAGCATTTTCACTGCTTTTATATTTTTATTTACATCTGCATTGTACTAATGTCTAATTATCATGGCAAAGAAATTTCTGTTATTGAAATATTGGATTTTTACTGCAGTTGTCTTTCCTGGTTTCTGCTGTTAACTAATATTATTTTATCCTATTTACCATATTAATCTTATCTTAGACTTCTTAAATTATTTGTCTTCATACTTACCAGCTGTTTTGCATTTGTCCCAGTTTTTATACATCTTTTCAAAGTTTGTCGATGAAAATTAACGCCATTTTGTAGCTGAAGTAAAGCTTTGAAGTTCTGTTGAGATACTTTTGAATTCTACACTGTATTATGACAGTGCCTTACAAGCGTGTCATGCTGGACTTGATAAAAGAGGAAATGAAAATGAAGAATCTTAATTCTTATGTAGAAAGGGAAAGAGACTGGTCTGGAACATGCTTGTCTGAGTTCCAGGACTCTTCGTCATTGACTTACTTGTTCTTCCTCAGTGTGAACCCCGTGACAGGGAGGTGGGAAGCAGAGAAGCCAAACCCAATGGCCGGAATGTCTGATGAACAAAAGGAATATGAAGCTCACCAGCTTCTAAACTCAATAGACAAACTACAGAGGTAAGGCATAACCCTTGGCTTAAAATATATTCTAACAGGTCCTTAAGTTCGTTCATGGAAAATTTACTGAAGATTGACACAAACCTGAAAACTTGAAGGAGGATGGAATGCTTGACCCAAAAGAGAGAAGCTAAGATATGGTTGATTTGTTTCCACCAGCAGACTGTCATGATTTCATTTTGATGTGAATGCTTGTATTTTTGTGATAGCTGCAGGGTGCAGATACAGGACAAAGCTTAAGTAGGCCTGCATAGCCAACACTCAGAACAGTGTGAGAATAAGTGAATAAGACTAAAAGTCTAAGGGGAAGTCATGGAATATATACACCATGCGATGACCTATGGCTAGTAGATGCACCAAGATCACAGGATGCAATGAACTGTTTCATATTAATATTATGCATATTTGGCAGTGTGGGCTTATCAAATCTAGCTGTCACTTTAGAACTTGCAAATTGTTTTTGAAAAGTGCTTTGTTCATGAAAAAAAAAATGTTTTCATATTAAAGCATGTTCAAAGCATATATTTACTTCATCCCTTGATCCCATGTCTTCAAACCCTCTTTTGTGTTGTTGCAGGCAAGGAGTGATCCAGCCTTGTCGTATTGGGGATGATGGAAAGCCTATTCCCATGGAGCATGTGTTAGAGCTGGTGGAGGGGGAAGGGGGAGCCCAGGGAGGGGCTGAAGCACCTGATGAGGACTGAGACTGGCATACTGGCAGAGTGCTGGGACTTGGAGGGGAAGGTGTGCTCCATACAGTCACTACAGGGATGTGAATCTGTCTGATTTTTCTCTGATTTTCAACTATTTAGGCATGCTTCCTCTGAGTTTCAAATATATAGTCATGGTTTCTCTGATTTTTAGCCATGTAGGCATGCTTTCTCTGATTTTGAACTATTCAGGCATGCATTTGAAGATAGGTGCACTTCGCCTACCATTCATTCAGTCTGATTATAGATTTTTTTTTTATTCAGCAAAATGCACTTTGTATGATGCATATTTTTTTAGAGATGCCTACCTCTGGGTGTGCCAATGAGGGAATTTCTGGATCAATGAGGGAATTTTCACAAACACTACATGTGACTAACAAACAAACATAAAGCACACCTTTCACATCTTATCATTAAAAAAGCAGTTTTCTTCACATAAATGAATGATAACAGAATGAGGAATGCTTTTCTCTCTCCATGTTAAGGTACTAAAAATGAGTGCTGAAGAAAATCGTAACCTGATTTAGACCTGCTTTCTTAATTCACCACTCCATCACAATCTGAGCTTTTGCCACTGAACTTACTGCCATGTCCTGATGATGTACAGTTTTTGATACTGGCACTGTATGACAAATGGTCCATTTTACGGGTCTTTGGAAAGAGAAACTATATTCTGATGTCAGCTCTTATTTGACATTATTTGCTAAACTGACCACACATTAAATTTTGTTCTGATATCTGATTTTCTGCCTTCTGATCACTGACACTTTTTGATTTCAGTAAGATTTTTTTATAAAACAGGCCAACATAAACGCTCTATAGATCTGAAAACAACATTACTATCATTTCAAATTTAGAACATCAAGCCGACACATCTGAACTAGAGCCAGCAGACATTTTGTCACTTTCAAACAATTCAGAGTGATTTCCCTTCATTAATAAAGCCTGATTTCCGGAGTGGCTCTGTACTTTTGAAAAGAGCATCGAGCAAAGTTTGCTAATCATACCGGACATACTACTTGATGATGTCCATCTGTTATTGGGCAGGCCATTTGTGTGAATTTTTAGTACCATGCGGGAAAAATGTCAGTCTGCGGGAAATTCCCTGCAAAATGCGAAAGGATAGGCATCTCTGTTTTTCTTCCACAATGAATTTTTGTTTTCACAGTAAAATGGCTCCTTCTAGATCAATGAAGCTCTTCCAAAAAATGAAAATGGAACTTTCTGTTTCACAGGATCACAGTAAGACAATCACGAAACAAATGTTGTGAAAACAAGATAGTGAGGAAATCTGTGGAAAAGTTTATCATGCATAGTCAGTGACTACAAAATGACGTCTGGTCAGGACCACGATTTTAGATGGTGATGCTTCTGCAGAAGAAATGTCATAAATTTCCAGTGAGAAATACAGCTTTAGTGAATTTTTTTGTTACGTACTTTTACAGTTGTCAGATTATTTTTCTATGTGGCATTTACGTCCCTGTCATCACCAGGAGTTGACAGTCTCTCAGTGGTTGGAGATGACCTACTGTATATATGATATATGTTTTCCCAAGGTCATAATAATTTTGTTGTCATCAGTCAGGTCTGACATGAAATGGCTCATGCTAGACTGCAGTAATTTGGTGTTATCACCTGATTCACTGTGATCACAGAGCACCTATTGCGAGTTTCAAATCAATTTTTTTTTATGAAGGTTACCAATTTTTTTTTTTTTTGGTACGAGATGGGTGCTGTTAAGGGTTTCATTGTAAAATAGTACTTCTCAAGTTGCATTCTTGTCAGTTTCGGCTAATGGAATTTGGATCTGATGCGAGTTTTCACTGATTTATTGCAGATTAGAACACTGTATTCATTTATTTAGGCTGAACATGTGAAAGGTTACACAAATGCATAATTAAAATGCACACACAGGAATTGCACATTTTTACTTAAATAACTGAACACACAAGAATTGTACATTTATGTTCACATTTCTCAAAAATTTCTCTTCTCAGTGCAAGATAATTCTTTTCATGGATAAAATGGAATGCATTGATTATTTCTCTGTTTCAGCAAGTGTATGACTATGAGGTCTGTTCTCCATCCTTCCCTTCCCCTGTTCCCTGCAAAGTGGATAGCCATACTCTGTATTTTCACATGTTTTGTATGCATTTTCTGGTGCATCATCTCCTGTGTCAGCTTTGTCAAAACTGTTGAGGTTCTCTTCTCTCCTCTGCATATCATTTGTGTTGGCATTTAATATGGTATCCCACAGAGATGAGGATCAGAGGAAAAGGGATTGCATGCAAATGTTTTACAGTGGAATTCGATAATAACAGGATGGAAGGGACTTTCTAAATTCCACCACTATTACTGTGCTCGTTTTTCCAAATTTTAGGGGCTTATGGAGACAAGAGAAGTAACCTATATTGTATTCTCATGATTCTGTGTGCAGATGTGCAGACTTCACACTGGTGATGCTACATGCAGTCACCTTAACCCTATAAGCGCCCAGTGCAATTGTCCACATGGCCAGGGGGATTTTGCTGAATCTGATATATGTTTTCATATTGTTCTACAATAAAGTGCCAGTCAATTATACTAGTGTAAAAGTATATATTTTTGGAAAGGCAGTGGGATGATCTATTCAAAAATTTAGTTTTGGTGACTTTCAAGTCATTTATGTGATCACATGACCTCTCAAAATTCAAAATGGCCAACAATTCTCTTTTTCTGTCATCTGTGAGCTCACCAAATGTATGCATAACATCAGTAATCCAAAGTTTACTTTCTCATTAGATAGATACATTCATGCCCTTTCCTACAATATATAACTTCAATAGGTTTGTTGCTATCATTGTCGTCAGGATAAAAAACCTGGAAGATATTACGCTGTCTCTTTATCTTGCATTGGTGTCAACGGCGTACTTTCACTTTCTCCAGCTGACACTCTTTCTTTTTTCTTTCAATGCAAATGAGGTATCATTGAAACGCTTATTCAGTTCCGGTTGNAAATGGTTGCAGAATGTTTTTCGACCCATACATGAATTCCAATAATGATGTTAGAAAGTCTAAAATTCTGAAATCATGAAACCAAATTTTGTATTTGACATAATTTGTGGAATACAGTGTTTATATGTCAACATAGAAGATGTAACCTGGTAGTGTGAGGCCTTCTCATTATGGATCCCACTCTGCTATGTCAGTTCTTGAGATTGGGAGAGGCGATGTGTAAGATAACATATTAGCCCCCACTCTCATCCATCCCACTCACTGAGAGTCCTCACACTGATTCTAGTCCACATCTGATATCACAAGTGCAATAGCTTGTTAATGTGTATATATAAATAATATTTTTTTCTATGAATGTTATTGTGTGCAGTGCTAAGAGAGAGGCCTGCTCCTCCATTCTTGAAGTTTTTGTACTGGCATATCAGTATTCGTCCTTTCTGTACTAGTCAAAGCATCTCTCAGTATAAATGTGTGTGTGTGAAAGCTGACTGGTGTAACTGTGGATCACTAGTGAATGCCATTCCATGAATTTCATGTCAAGGCAATAGACATGGAGCCAAACACAAGGGATAACTTGGCTACCAGAGCTACCAACCAGTACAAACTGTTCATATATACAAACAAATGTTTGACTCCAATAGGAAAATATGGAATAGGTGCAGTGAAGGACCAAAGTTAAAGGCATGTATATTTTTAGTGAATAAATTGTCCTTTGATATCAACCATCATACTGGAGCTCTTTGGTACAGGAAACCTGTCACACTTGGCTCATTTAGTTTGGATCCAAAATTTTGAGACATGAACATTAAAACATCAACAAATAGATCTCATGAAACATGTTATTGTCTTCACTTAGCCTTTTCATTTTTCTGACTGTGGAATGTTTAACTGAAACATCTTGTAAGATTAGCACTTTCTGAATTTTTTCTTTTTTTTTTTTTTTTGTGTATGTGATCAAAACTCTTCAAAAGCTAGGAATGGCAAAGGGCTAAAGCCCAGTATTGTAGCAAATGAGTTACTAAACTGAGAATTTAAGAGCAGTAGTGCTAAGTTACCTGGCAGTGCCTACTAACTGTAGTTAATCAAAGATGAAAGCAAGCTTTAATCCAGCGGTGGTGCCTAGAGGCATTAGCTGGCTCAGGTAACCAATATTTCAGCATCCTTGAAAATATGATGCACTATTTTATGTTCCATCTTTTCTGTGGTAAGGAGAGTGGATCTACTTGACTTGATATGGGCATATTTCTTGTTTCAGTGTATGCATGGTTAATAATCGGGCAGATTGTTTGAATACTTGAGAAGAGCTAAGCTGAAGCTGTGCAGTATACTGTAGATGTTGTACTGAAGTTGTACTGTGGTATTTACATTCTACACTACAACAGACTCTATGTCATTCCCCCTATTGTTCTCTGTTTTTGTATCTATTTATCATTTTAATATCATGTTCAAATGCTGTATGTAATGTACATGATTATTGTTAGACTATATCTCCAAACAGCTTACTTTTCTACTGCACGATCTTGTCTGCTATCACCTGTAGGGGCTTTCTTTTGGGAGATTCTTTATTTCTTTCTTATCCCATCTTTATTATCCTCTTGTGCCTACAACTCAGTACAAGAGGCATGCATTGCACTGTGTGCATTCAAGCATAGAATTGGCCACAGTGAGGTTCATCATAAATCTGAACATACAAGACCTGGGACTTTTTGACTGCTTTTGGAGAAAGATCACACTCTAAAGGAAGAAATTTCAGCAATTGCATCTTCTTCCAGACTTGTATTACAGTTGTCGTAAACCTTTCTAATCACAAGGTACTGCTGGGGAGGCTGTTCACCTGAAGAAAATAAATGCCTGCTATTTGCAATGGGAAATCAAAATGAAATTCAAAGAACATTAACTTGGTTTTAAGAATATTGACTTATAATGTAGTAGACTTCCATCTTTCTTCACATTTTATGCCATTAGTACAGAATTAGGGTATGCAGATGAGAAGTAACCCAAATATTTTTTTCTCAAGGAACATAGCGATAATTTCAAAGGATGTAGACTTTGTATGTACATAATAACAAAGTGCAATATGTCTCCCTGCTCCATTTGACTGGCTGGAGGCTGTGCTCTCTAGTACCCCATAACTATTATTATTACCAGTTTGTTGTGTTGCTTCATTTGTCAGGCTGGGGTACTGTCCAAATGTACACCATATACATGTATTTAAAGAACACAGGTTGTACTTGACATTTCACCAAACTGCTCAAAGCCAACTTCCTGTCATGATCTAGTGGGATTGCTTGCTGTAATCACCATGTCGTTTTCTCTTGTAACTTTGTTCTAGCCTGGAGCATGGTGTGTCTGGATTGCCTCTACTCTTCACTTGACAGAACTTTCTCATGTCAAACAGTTCTCATAACTTTCTACCAGATCAGACCAGACAGTTATTCTATCCTTCCTTCATGTCATTCTTCCCACTATAAACTTCACCTCTTTCTCCTAGCTCACTTCCAACCAAAAGCATTTGCATTCTGCCAATCTAATATCTCACTTTTCTTATTACATTCCTTTCCTTATCCCTCACCTTACACAGTCCACCTCACACCTTACTTTTCTTGTCATGGCTTTTGTGGTCTCCCTCAAATATATGAAATGTTTTGAACTTAACTTTGACGGGCTTGTTTGATGACTTTGATTCAGTTATTTTCTATGTAGTCCTCAACTGAGACTCACACACTTACCTAGTGAATTTCTACACTTTGATGTGATTGGCAAAGCACTCTTCTTTGGCAACCTCATAAAAGTCATAGGTGGACAATGTGAATCGTGAACTTTCATTATGTGTCATCCTGCAAATTCCTTTTGCTTGTTTGGGCAAAGCTTGAAGTCCTGAATGTGGTTTCAGTATTGCCTTCGCTCAGTGAGTTCAAAGCTATAGTTATGCATGACAGCCATGGCAACACCTGGTCGGTGTGCTGGTGCATGGCTTTGGGGAAGAGGCAGTCTCTTTAGAAGTGTTCTGGGATAATTATATTTAATAGTTTTACTTAACTATTCCAGCAGGGTAGCACAGCATTCTTCATCATTAGGCCTTTAATTATGATGATCAATAAGTATGACACTTTCAAAGTGATGCTATCATCCTCAATAACTGCTGAAATAGCCCTGGCCTTCTTTGTGGTGATGGAACAGATGCTTCCATTCCTTTGATTGTGCATTGACGAAAGCCTTTGGTATCACTCATGATGACAAACCTTTCAAGAGAATCATTTAGATCTGCTTCCCAACACTGCAAGTTGCCATGGAACATGATTAATATGATACACTTTTGATCTGCTGCCGAAGGTGTAGCACACAGCTTGCCAATAACTTTCTTATTCATTGGACAGAAAATTCTCAACCCCCTCAAGAAAGATGCTAACAATAGTGGCTCTTTGTGGACTGATGAGTCTTTTTGTTACTCATCACCATGTCATGCACAATAGCAATGTTTTCTTGAGGTTGTTGCCATTGGAAGTTATCTCGCAGTGTTCCAAAATTCTATATTCATAAATGAAATTCATAAACTCAGCAGTCCTTTTCTTGAATATGGCAGAAAAGGAACATCCTTCCCTAAGACAGAAACCATGTCGTCATGAGTGACGTTAGATATAACTCTCTGAGATGCAGAGATTTCATAAATTCATCTTAGCCAGTATTGTCCACTTTTAAAAAAAAATCCTGATACCAGGTAGCATCTGTGGCCAGTAAAACTTAAAAGTAAAACATGATGCCAGTTTAATCTGAATTAGTATTTTCAACACTGTGGAATTAAATTTTTTTTGCATGGAAAGTTTTGTTCAGATTAGAGGCTTCCTTCATGATTAGCCTCAGAGCATTTTAGCCTGGCCTTGAATGAGTGTTCAAGCCAATGTTTCTCTTATCCTTGTCCCACCTCCTTGTAGTTTTGCATTGCTGAAATTACAGCATCACCAGCTAAGGGCTTGATTATAATTAAGGGACCACGTGGCGCATTTTACACAGTTTACTTGAATAAAGCATGAGTTAATTTATATCGGTACATAAGAGATGTTGTGAAGTTATCATGGTGATACTGTCTCCACACAATTCCTGCTGCACGGACGCATTGAAGATAGGACATGGCACTGTGAAAGCCCATCTCGGCCTGTCCTTATGCAAGACAGAATGGCGTCATTGTCCAGTCAGAAAAAAGCAACAGGCGGAGTCCAAATTACAAAATTTTAACTCAATAAATTTGTATCCTAGAGCATTTTTAATGCCATTTTTAAATCAGCGTATCAGAATCCTTGGGCATGCTTTACATCTTGCAAATATGCAATTTAAAAAGTTTTGAGAAAATTTTGTAAATTTTTTAAAGAGAACCGAAAAAAAAACAACTGTTCCTACTATTGGTAGATCTGTTTATTAAAAAAACACATCCTTCGCTGCTCCAACGCGCAAGTAATTTTAGATTCTCCATCGCTCTCAGTTTTTGCAATCATGGCTTTAAATGATGAAGAACTTGTTTTTTACCATGGAGTCGTCACATGTAACACTAAAACCCTGTTGTACTGTGATCTTTTTTTGAGGCGCAACGAGGTGAAACGCATGCTGTGAAACGCACAGCTCCAGCATAATTCCCGCCTAACCCTTCACCTCCTTCATAAACTGCCAACACAGATTCTTGGCTTTTTAACTTTGAGTGAAACAGTCTATTAAAGGTCATACTATTATTGTGCAGTCAAACGACTAAATTACAGTGCAACTCTGCAATAACAGCCACTTAAGATTTTCAAAATTTTACCCACTTGTTACAGAATTGGGGTATGGAGACCAGAGAAGTAACCTGAAATCTTTATTCTCATGGCTGATGTGTAAACATGCAGGCTTCACATTGGTGATTCTACACATTCGCTGTTAGTCACTAAGATAACACGGGATAGCTCCCAGTAATCAACCTGTAAATGTTGACAGGTGTGATTCCACCATGTTACTGACTGTCATACCACTCTATTCATACAAAAAAAAATATGTACAAGGAGTGAGGCAGTTATGCCATAACATCCGAATTTTCGCTCCATCAGTCCCATTATGATAAGGCTAACCAATAATGTAGAGGAGGAAAATGGGATTGAGACTATACCTGATACAACTGGGTTCCAGTTATAACTTAGCCCATTATAGTTGGGCTCAATTGTAGCGGTAGTTGGAGTTGTCCCAGCTGAGTGCTCTCACATGGCACGTGTCAAGTTGCCCAACTAATATTCTGAACTGTGTCCCCAATGCTCTTGTTCAGAGTAAGCCATGGAAGACAAGATATTGAAGAGAGTATAAGTTTTCCTGATGCTGTTAACATTACTGAGTGCTCCAGCTAGACTAGTTGCATTTGATTTAAATATTGTACCTAATTATCATATTGTTACTTTGTGTTGTGTATATTATTTGTACATACTGTATATGGAGCATACTTCAAAACTAAATAGAGAATGAATGTGAGTGCCAAATAAAACCTTTGTCATGATCTGATTTCATTTGCATGGCTTTGTAGCTCTTTTCTTGTTATTCTTGTTTTTGCTGATGATGATGTTTCAAGAAGTTTTTGGCTAATGCAGGCCACAGATTCAAAGATCAGACTAGATTTGCTGACATATGTGCTGTTCTACCAAGTGCCATAACAAGACTGGAATCTCATAAACACAATTCAGTGCAAAGAGAACACAAAATGACACAAAATTGACTCCACGTGCAGAGTAACTTTGTAACTTTATTATCATTGTGAACATAAAATAACAGTTAATAATTAACATTATAAAAGAAGGTGATGGTACAACACTGAGAACACTGAAGTTATCATGTGCCTGTTAGGGCGAAGATAAACTAAGTCCAGTTTGAAGACAACAAATGAAGGAGCATGCCTTAATTACAAATAAAATAGAGGAGATGACGTACAGTAAGGTATACTAACTCCAGCTTGCAGACACCTGTCTGAGGACAGCCGGATTGAAGTGCCGCATGTTGCATTCTATCCTTCAAGACGGATGACCCAACGACCGGAAATGACTAATAGCTGTAGGCGGGACATAAAATCGCAAAATCTAAAATGTCAAAATATACATTAAATCCTATTTTTAAGGCTAGATTTGATTCCAGCGCACTCGAAAACCCCCAGGTGCTGAAGGATTTGTGATTTTCAGCATATTTTTTTTTTTTTTACATACACACGTTTTGTTTTTTTTTACACACACACGCACACTAAAAGCCTTTTTCCCCATGTGTAGGTTACTGTCACTGTTGCAATAACGTGTATCTTCATTCGAACTCTTTCGTGAACATTGCAAAGTTCTGTTCTGCTGTTTAAATTTTTCAGAAAAGTTATTAACTTTTTATTGTGCACATTTATCTCAAACAATGGCTTTGTTTCCACCATCAAAAGAAGTGATGATATTCGCCACACTTGCTCCTTAATTTGTTTATGGGATGAATTGACACTGATCGCTGTTTACTGCGCCTTCTTTTTCGCAAATACAGCAGCAACGCTTACTTCTGTTTCCTAGAAAACACCATTGTGTCGAATGAGGCCAATGTCTTGTTGCTTGCTCATTAGGAAGGCAACAAATGGCGGATGCAGTATACTTATATTTTTGTATCCTTCAACTGTCTTCTTTTTACAGACAACAGGCGGACGGATCCAGTATATCTTCGCCCTTAGCCTGTCAACAGTCAGCACTAAAGATGGCTTAAATGACAAACTACAAGAGCTGCTCATTTCTAGTGGCAGATTGTTAATGAAAGAGCAACAAAGAGCGTGTAAAGGTATAACACAACACTATACTGCTGGAGAAATAAGCCTCCCTTAGGAATAACAAACCAAATTTGAACAAAGTAAACAATCCGAAAGACCAAAAAAAAACAAAACTGAATAGAATGCACACAAACAGTACAGTGTTCTGTCTGTCAGGCAATACAGTTAGATTTCACATGTATTTCTCCCTTACTGCAGTCAGAGATCCTGAGTATCCATGCTGCCTTGACTGGCCTGATATAGTAAGCTCTCTTCAGTTTGAGACCTGCAGAGATGTTGAATATGAAACTTCAGACTTGGCAATATTTAGACCAATACCTGAGACTTGAATTTCCACTTATCTCACAGAGAGGTTCCAAACAATGGTGAAAAAAAAAATCCTGTAACTTCCATCAAGTTACAAATGTAACTGTAAATTTAGTGTACCAGGATACACTATATCACATCATATATTACATATCTTCTGTCTCATTGCTAATCAAACAAAGCTAGACTAATTCTACCGAATCTGGTATATTTAGACATGGCACAGGAGGATAGAGGTCTGACTACATTTGCCAGATTGGGTTGTGTCCAAATCTGGTGGGTTTCCACCCTTAAACATTTAATCACTGGATATCAATAGGTATGATGTCACTCTCCATTTATTCCACTTCTCATAACCCTGGTTTCTGATACCTCAGTCTTATTTTGTGAGGTTGCAATCACATGCTCTCTTTCACACTTTTTTAAAGTAAGCCTAGACACATCAACAATAGTTAGGTTACCTTGACAGTGATAAGGCTTTTGATCTATGTGAAAACTGGAAATATTACTGTGGGCAAAGTTTTTGCTTTCAAAATTAGATTTTATAGTTTAAAATATTTTATGCTTTTCAATAACATGACTATCTAAGCAAGGCAGTTTTATTCATAAAAGACTTTCAAAAATGGTGGTCAACTGTGGAAATTTCATCCTACATAGATCTACAATACAGGCAAAAACCTAGACTTGTTTTTTTCCACAGTACTATAATGGTATCATGCCATACAATTTTACAAATCTGTAAAAGCTTTCATAGTTGAATAGGCAAAAGTTAGCATACAACTTACAAGGACTCGTGAGCAGGCTCACTCTTTCAGAGACAACATTACAAAAAATGTGTTCTTGTATACTTAATTATTATAATACTACAGGAGTGTCGTGGGTGATAGTGGGCAATACGGTAAAACTCTAGGGTGGACAAAGGCAGACAATCTGGCAGAGTCAACTGAAGGGTAGGAATTATGGTATGGGCTTACTTAAGGCAGTGATGAGGCTTTTGATCTATGTGAAAACTGGAAATATTACTGTGGGCAAACTTTTTGCTTTCAAAATTAGATTTTATAGTTTAAAATATTTTATGCTTTTCAATAACATGACTATCTAAGCAAGGCAGTTTTATTCATAAAAGATTTTCAAAAATATACGTTGTAGAAAAGTAAAGGTTGAGTTTAAAATCTCTGGTACCTATTTTCCCTCCTTGGAAATTTGTCCAATTATCTTGGTTTCTTCTTCAGTCTGTCTTGGATAAGTTTCAGCCTGAAATATAGTTGAGTTGGCCATAATTATCAATAAACGCATATCAAATCTCCAGCAAATTTATATACATTTCTCACACATATTTACAGTCGAGTCCTCTTAACTCCAATTCGCTGGGACCACCCCAATGAGTTGGAGAAATCAGGATTCGACTAACGATTTCCAAGGCGGGTCAACCGTATGCGAGCGAGCCAGCACCCTGGGGAGGTCACGAGGGTAATTCAACAGGGGATGTAACTAAAGATGGCATATTGGGGAAGTATTTTAAATGGGATTATTTCTTTTTCTAAGAAATCGCTCTGAGTAGTAGCTTAATAGATGAAGAGGCCGCCGCTTTTTCCACTTGTTCCCGGTTTGTCAAGATCGTAGAAAGCGTGCTAACGGGAACGCCATATTTCTCAGCTTTGACATTCTTCGACATCGCACCTCTGTCGATTTCCTGGAGCATGTTAATATCTGACTCAGTGGAAAGAGTCTTGAGGTTTCTCTTTACAGGATGAGAGGAAGCCATTATTTAGAGGACAAATTCAATTTAATTCAAGTTGAAAATGATAAAGATGAGTCAACCGTACGCGAGCGAGCGAGCACACTGGGGAGGTCACGAGGGCAGCCTCTTGTTTATTTACTGTCACAGTGCAATGGGCCAGTGCATTGTATGTATACACTGCTGCCGAGATGTTTAATTATCGATCGATTTTTCAGCACCGCCGAGCCCTCCCGCATTCTCTTCCCCCTACTGTCTTATCAGCGGTGGTGTAATACACACGCCCTACTTATTGTGCTGCGGCAGTTTTATTGCCTCTCTCTATCCGTGGCACCGTCTTCTTTGTTTTCAAGCCGTCGGCATTGTTTAGTACCACGCGGGGAAGACGCCAGGAGGTGATTTTGCCTCTGTGGCAGCGCTGAGCAGTTGGACTAATCAGAAATGGGCATTAATTACTTCATCTTATGCAAGGATAATTAATAGATGCAAAGAAGGAAAAAAAACTATTATTTCTTTTTATTTCGACTAATAAATAATTGGAGGTGTCCGGTTTTGACATACATGGACTTTACTGTATTTCAAAATCTTTTTAAAAAACATTAACAGTTCTAATTTGAAACATGGTATCTCATGAATTTCAAAATAAAAGTATTTGAGTTAATATGAAGAGACAGCTGAATTTTACATCTGCCACAGAGTTTTCCATATTACAAAATGCTGTATTTCTATGTAAAAATCAATAAAATCTTAATTCCTTTTAATCATAATTTTTCTATGCTCCTCCGAGAAGCTGCACTTCAGCAGAGTTAACTCCCATCTAACGACAGGAACAGTAGATATACAGTTCAAACTTACAGAAGTCTCTGACTGCTGGCCATAGTATGCTCGGGATGTGTAATATGGACGAGTGATGGAAGAGCCTGATGATAGTGTGGCACTGCGCTCTGTTTCTGATACATTCAATAATTCCAGTCTGGTTTTAGGCCTGCCATGAAACTGGAACTCAGGAGAGTCTTCATCAGCTGGCAGGACATACAGGATAGGCCGAACTTTCTTCGGGTCCTAAGAACGAAGAAAACAACACCATGTTAAATCGGCCTTAGGCAAGGTCTAGGAATGAATAAGTTATAGAATTGCTCGTCCTCAGTCTTGTCTAGATTTGTAACTCTGTCATAAACTTTCAGATGGGCATTTCAGTAAGTCAGTTAAATCCATTCTGTTTATAAGCAATGGCAAGTACCCAGGGCTATTCAGGAGCTTAACTGCTTCATGACAGTTAACACTGGGCATCCTCAGTTCCATCTAGGCATAGTTTTTTATTGGCAATGTGATACTTGAATATGTCCTAAACACAAAAAACAACATTCAAGCAATCAGTATGAGTCAGTTATCCCTCACAAGAGCTGGATGCTGTCACAGTGACAAAACAACACATAAATGATGTCATGTCATGGGATCATAAAGTCAAGCAGTGTCTATCATCATGCCATTTCCTATTCATGCTGTCTGAGCATGTGCAAGAGTGTCTACAGGTATGAGGTAATAACAGACTGGTCTGAACTCGAAAAGTCTCTGGAGGAGAGTCCTGATAGGACACAAAACCTGAGCAAGACAACAACAGCAGCGACAAAAATACATCATACATGAAAATGATCCAACATCTAGCATCAGCATGCTGGCTTCCTTTAACTTTAACACTTTTGTACCACAGCCTTTTCATATTAATTATCCTTTCAGTCCTAGGGCTTGTCTTATGATGTAAATTCGTCATCTACATTTGCATTTTTGTGACACTGGTGCTCTCAGGTAAGGTAAAACTTGATACAATATTGTGATTGCGATACCCAAAGTAATACAGTATAGGAAAATTATGCATTGGTCTTCTGGATCCTCTTAAACAGATTAAGGATTGTTTAACACAGGTCGTTAGATGTACACCAGACAGATTCTCTAGAAAACAGCAGCATGTTTCATTACAACAGAAACGCACTGAAATAATTGCAAAGCCTCAAAATCAGATCAGGCACATGTGATACCTTTCTTGATTAACAGTTCATAAATGTGTTGGCAATGTTTCGTACCAGTCCTGCAGCTGATATTTTAATATCCTAACATTTCCGTTTTTCTCAAGCATCAAAAAAAAATGTTGTGAACCACTATCTAGAGAATGATACTGTGGTAAGTACATTACTTTGAAAACAAAGTGTAGATGTCCTTTAGGAATGAATGCTGGTCCTGAAAGCACATCACCAGTTGCAGGATCCTGCAGCTTTCCTGGGAGAAAAGACAAATTCACTACCTAGAACAAAATACTCTTATCTCCCACATCTTCCATCCCAATCCTCCACATCTAAAAGATTCAGTCCTCTCTCACATCTGTTATCTATTCCGATAAAAGGGACAATTAAAAATACAAAATTGCACTTTTTTCGACTTCACTGTTAATAGTGTGGCCTTCAGATTTCATCCACTGCTTAATGAAGATAGTCTTCAGGATATCGTTGAATAAAATCATTCAGCTTACTGAGACTATATTCAGAGTGAAACAATTTCAGTAAGGTATGTCGAACAGTGTCATATCCTGTATGAAAATGGGCATGTTATGTCTCAATTATTATGATTTCTTTACTGAGAGCTCTGTGGTGTGTACCATTGTTCTTGGGATACAGCATTTATTGTTCGCATGCAGAAGAGTCGATAAAGACATGTCTGCATGCACAAGAGCTTGGGCTTAGCTAGTAAGATATAACACTGATACCAACACAATTCTTTCACAACATCTGTTGCAAAAGTGAAGCGGTGATCATGGACATTAGTTATTAATTCTCCACTGCTCCTCTTCATGAAACTGGAAAACAAATGCTCACTTTCTTTACTCAAACAAAAAAATACTATTGCAACAAACAGATCTGTCTTGTCCCTATGATACTGGTTTTAACCAATAACCACTGCAATACACTGTATGTATTCCAAAGAATATAAAGACTGCACTTTTAAATTTGAAGAAAAATAGAATGTTTTGGCTCAGGTGGCGGTATGACTTCTAGTATATCTATGCAGTTTAAGGCTGGGCAGCTCGAGTCAGAAGATCGAGTCGAGTCAATCTTTACCTGTGGCTCATTTAATCGAGTCAGCGAGTTCAACTCGAGTCAAAAAGATCGAGTTTTGCTCCGATCTTTTTGAGTCGCTTTAATCTGGCTCGACTCAACATTAATCGAGCCACGCGCTCAGCGCGAAGTTACCGCGGCAGAGTCGCACCTCCTACAATCCAAATAGATTTAATTGAGATTGTTTATGTTAAGGAAGGGTTAGCAGTGATAGCAGGAATGGGCTGGGAGAAGAAGGATCGTGACTAAGCGTTAAAGTTTGGTTTGATACCATCGATGCTAATTGGGTTACAAAGGGCTCTGATTTGTGAGATACTATGTGTGTGTGAGTGTGTGTACGTTTGTGTATGTGTTTACATGAATGTGAACATTTAGGGTGCCAGATGAGATTCAGTTACTGAAGAACTGATGATAGGCCCTATCTTAGGCTCCTCTTTCTAATAAAATGAAACAATAACTGAATGACTGTAAAAAAAAAAAAACCCTGAAGCAAAAATGAAACAGCCCCCAGAAGTCAAAAGAAGGCCCGAAAAAAACAATGCCACGCAAACTGTACGAGTACTAACTTCTTTTTTTGGAGGGGGGGTGGGGGTGAGGGGAAGGAGGGCAAAATAAGAACTGTGAAACTAAGGGAGGGAGGGCGGTAGTGGTAGTGGCGGAGAATAGAGGAGCATGCGAGAATGTTGAGACTAGACAGACCCATCCACGAAGAATGTAATTTATGATGACACTGTATAAACAGATCACTAGTGCAGCTGCAAGCCGCCATACTCGATCTTTAGTCGATCTTATGGCTGCATTACCAGCCTTTACCGCGGACTTTCTTTCCCTCCCGTACCGAAAAAGCTCGAGTTTTAAAGATCAAGCTTTAATCGATCCTTACGATCCGGGCCACCAAAAGATCGAGCCGAGTCGACTTTTCAAAATCAGGGATCGGCCCACCTCTAATGCAGTTCACAAGGCTTTTTAAGAAAAAAACAACACACGTTACTACTCACCATGAACAAGTACAATGTCAGATGTTACAATGTGGCGAGAGAAGGAATGGCGATCAGCGTTTGCATCAACAAGGATTCCATCCACCAGCTTCATCAGGACCTCAGTCTGACTGAAGCCCTGTCACAATGGACGCAGCATGTAGCAAGCAAATGTCAGGGTGAAGTAACACAGTAATATCTTACAATGAGAATGAAGGTAATAAATACATTGCTTTTTCATTGTCAAAGTGGTGACAACATAATGTTCTCTGTCATACCAATGGAGGAATACAAAATCTTTTCACTGTCAGGGACAGAGTAACACAATGTTTCTATCTTATAACAATGAAGACAATAAAAGGTCTTTTCACTGTCAGAGGAGGAACACAATATTCTCTAACCAAAATGATACAAGGTCTTTTCATCGTCAGAGGAGAAACACAATATTTTCTAACCATATGAATAGAGGTATTACAAAGTCTTTCACTGTCAGAGAAGGAGTAACACAATGTCCTCTAACCATAAGAACAGAGGGAATACAATATCTTTCACTGTCAGATAAGGAGTAACACACTGTCCTTAAACCATAAGAATAGATGGAATACAATGTCTTTCACTGTCAGAGAGGGAGTAACACAGTGTTCTCTAATCACAAGAATGGAAGTAGTGCATTATCCTCTCATTGCTGGAGAGAAATAAAACAATATTCTTCTATTATAAGAATGATATTAATATAATATCCTCTGGTTGTCAAAGGGTAACATAATATCCTCTTACTATATGAACAAAGATAACACTATGTTGTCTTGCTAAAAAAGAATGAAGACAGCATAATGTCTTTTCAATGTGTAGTCCAGTGGGAA
>JAWQUT010000163.1:443295-475575 GCA_033807755.1 Ellobium chinense
GGGGCAGACGAGGTGGGGTGACTCTCTCTATGTGCCAGTGAACTCCGATAGAAGGCGATCCTAAGCAGGCCGAACAAATTGCAGTTCTTGGGGAAGCAAAGAAAGGAGTTGGCCCTCTTGATGACACTTAATGACAGTTTGCTAAACCTTCAAACAATCTTCACAAAATGGGCACCACGTTCACTGGGGTTATCAATTTTAAAGTTTATATGCTTACTACTCCCTTCTTCATCTCATTGTTCAGCACAGCAAGGAACACCATCCAGAAATTCCCAGGCAATGGTTTAATCTCGGTAATCTCTCACTGTCCAATAAATGGAAGAGCACTGACATTATATACAATCTCTCCTTTCTGTTAATGTCATAGTCATGGTAGCGCAATTTCTTCATAGGGCCTACTGTCAGAGCAGGGGTAAAACAATCTCTTCTTACTGTCTATATCCAAGACAACTATTCTTGATCTCAGAGAGAAAGTGGCACACTCAGCCTTTCCATTATCAGAAAATTACACGATGTCATTTACTGTCAGATTGACAGTCACCCGATATCTTTCATACTATCACAGCAGAAGTAAAACATGTTTTCTTTCTCTCACAAGTGCAGGCGCTGCAATCAGTCTGTATTTTTTTTTTGTTTTGTTTTTTTTGAAAATTGTGTTCACATGTCTCTGTTACATTTATAAATGACTTGTTTAATACGGGCTGGTGTTCACCGGAGAGATTTTATGATGGGATTACCTTCCTCTGAAATTTTTCTGTTCTTTTGCATTTCACAGTGGAGAGTTCATTATCTGCCATCAGAAGTATCTACAAACTGTCACTAGAGTTTACAACTGATCCATGCCCATTTAGTACAGTCCTGAAACTTCCCAAGGTATGCATGGGTTAGAGTTAAAGGCAAGGTTTGAGATAGGAGAGAGGCTGGGGATGACAGAAGGTCCCTACATGTTGTCAAAGAACTCACCCTAGGATGTTTTCTTTTCCTTATCCTGGTCTCAGAATTATCCCCAGAACAAACGGGGAGAATCTCAGGATTACACCTAATGAATACGGTACAATTGTAAACTGAGGTGACTGATGCAGTAACAAGCTCTAGACTAGTCAAATATATCAGAAATAATGCTAGGTCTAGAAACAAAGAAAGTAACACCACATCCCAAAATAAAAGAAGTGACACTAAGCTCAAAAACATGATGTAGGTCTAGCAATTTCATTCCACTACCCATGAAATAAATTTGATTGAGGAGCATGTGAAATGCTACACATGAGAGGTTATACTTAAAATGACTACCTACCAGCCAGGCAGGTTCCCACAGCAGAAGGCGATATGTCAAACGTATGGCAACCACTCTCCACATGTTTGCCTCCAATTTTGATAATTTCTTCTTACGAGGTTTAGGTGGACCTCCTGTCCGCTTCCATAAATCTTCAGACTTGATAAATATACACTGGAATTTTTAAAAAATGGAAAGCGTCTATTAAAATTAAAATATAAAATAACTTTTTAAACTGTCCAATTTACAAAATAAGTAAACTCTTAATAAAATCACCACCCATCATACCTTATTTCCACATAACAATGATGAAACAAGCCTTGAAAGCAAGAACCCAACACTCAAACTATTCAGTCATACTAATAAATAATTTTACTATTATCATAAAACTACCTTCCTACTGTGTCAAAATAAAGAACATCTAGATCTCTACATTTTACATGTGGTATATACATCTGCAAAACTCTCTCTTATGCAAAGTGTAGAGACCAGAGACTAAGGCTGATCATGACAAATGATAGCTCACGATAAATGTATTGCACTAGACATGAGTTTACCATCAAGTCTGTTTCACACTTGACAGTTTTATGTCTGGGTTTTCCAGTAAGAAAGGTAAATTCTCCAATCACATTACCCCTGCTCAAGTAATCAGCAACCTCCTCCACCTCTTCCTCATTCTTCACAACAGTTCTCAAGAGCTGTGAAAAAGAGTGAACATGCCAGTTACAAGTCTAGTGTATTCAACAGACATACTGAATTCATGGATTTCTTACCTTGGACTGGTACACTGGAAAGCAACTGACTCCGCTTCATCCCAGTCCCTTTAATCACAAATTTAACACTAAACATATATCAAAATGTTTCTAAGATAGTTAAAAACAAAAAGCACTGCTCAGGCATACCCTCTGTTGAGTCACAACTCTTTACTATCATCTGTGAAGTTGCAACTGAGCAGAGTTTACAGTACTTTATTATGCTAGAATTTACTCCTCTTCTGTTAATAAGGACTCAATGCAATAGCTCTCTTTCTCTCTCTCTATCTTTCTCTTTCTCTCTCTCTCTCATACATACTTTCACACAAACTAACCTGCTGTCCTCAACAAGCAGGCTCAAAGTCTTATTTTTCAAATTCCTCTTACTGAATCTGTATTTGGGTGATCAATAATTTCAGGTTTGCCCATTAAATTGCTGTTCATAATCTCACATGCGATCCATTGAACTCACATAACTCGAATATGCATTACTTAGAACCATGGGCCCCCCCATACTCTATCATGCCATGCTCAGTGTGTTGCATGCTGCAAATGGAGGTGCAGACCACCAGTTCATTCAACAATATACCTACCACTACAATACCCTTTAGGATGATGTATATCCCTCCTGGCTCAGAGAACTGGGTCACAAGTATCTCACCCTTCTTGAAATTCATCTCTTTGCCATTCTCCTATCAGATATTAATAGGATACTGGTTAAAAGTGAAGCAATTACAACATGGGCAGAAAGTAATAGCCAGTCCACCACATAGAAGGTGCTGTTCAGGGGAACGACTTGGAAGTCATTGGACAGACAACTGAAGGGGGTCCCTTTCACACTTGATTTGCCCTCAATGGCATTGAAGGCAATAAGATCCCCTGCGCAATCTAGTCTCTAAAAGGTGCTCACACTCTAGAGAATACTAAATATAGAGATATTAGAAATGTGCTGTTGGTCTAACATGTGCTTGTTCCAATGCTCCTTACACAGCTTTCATCTAACTTTTGACAATGATGGGAAGAGAAGGAAATCAGCCTGGTCATCTGAGGCATTGAAGGTAATGAGATTTCCAGCGCCATCAAGTCTTCAAATAGGGTTCACATTCTAGATAATCCCACATATGACCATATTAGAAGTGCATAAACTAGAAATTTTTCAACTAGAAATAGCACGTCAAGAATGTATCCATTGATACAAAGGTTCATCACACAGGCTGAGCACAGCTTTATTCTCAGATCATCTGGATCATAACCCACCTTGATTATGTTGTAGACTTCTGAGTCATCTTTGACCCAAGAAATATTATTGATAATTTTATCATTATCCGGAGGCTGCACAAGTGTTGGCCGCTTCAGTAACTTTGCCATCTTCAGAGAGATCACCTGTCCAAATAAACATGTATTACTGACCAACCTGCAAATGTTATCCTTGCCATTATGGATAAATCTCTTTTTACAAAAGAAAATCAAATGACAGTGCAAGTTACTGACACAGAGAGTCCATGCCTACAGTGATCTTGTATTTTGATATCACTAGGCATTAAAAATTGCTGCCTGACACCATCTACTATGCAAAGGGAGAGTTTCTCCTCTGAGGACCCTCTGTTGTTCTGCTTTCCTCCACAATGAAGATTTTCCCATCTTTATGTCATTTGACATCACTGTACATCTTATTATGTTGCCCAAGTTACCCTCTGTTACTGCTCTGCCCATATAATTCTAACCTGACATTACAAATGTGACTGAAAAAAAACAACAACATTCATTTAATACACACTGTTGTGAGACTGCATGATCATTTTATGGGTCGGTCATATCTGAATGAATTAAAAACCCCCTCATTTTCAGACACAGCTACTTCTTGTGAATTGTACTTGATAACATACTGAGAGAGGAGGAGGAGAAAATATGTAAAGAACACCCACAACCAAAACTGAGTGTTGGAAATGGGTGAATGTAAGGAACAGGGATGAAGCTGCATGACAGCAAGAAGTTCAGGAAGTATCCTTATTCAAACAAAAGTGACAATTTGTAAAGAGACTGGTGGGTTTTGAATTGGAGAATGGACCACATCTGACCTGTTAGTCATTTCACTGACACACAAAGGAATCCCATGGAAATACCTTTTCTAGGGAGGCCCCATCTTCATGAACCATAGCTCTGGACTCCTGCATCTCTTCTAGTGTGCTATGCTGTCTCTTCAGTATGATACGGGAAGCCTGCCTGGTCTTGGCACTGACTGATATGCCTGGGTGCTCCAGGTCTAGGTGACCTGTGTTGAGAATGGGAGACAAATCCTTTATTATCCAGGTCACATGAGCTGAAGCAGATATTCCCTCCTTGTCATAAATTTGATGGGGATTTGTAACGTTTGATGGAGGGATTTAAGGTTTTTTCAAGTAATGCAAACTTTGGCCTGCACAAAGAAAGGAGGATCAGCGCCTACTCAATGTATTTTCAGAAGAATTTGAAATCAATGGGCAAATCTTGCAAAACACTCTGCAGGTAATAATAATGTCTCAGTGATCACTCATTCAACCAAAAGGAATAATTTTCAAACAGCTGCTAAAAAGATTGCACATATACAGTTTACATTTTAATGTCCTACCTGACATAGCTATATAAGAATGCATGCATATCTACACATCAGATTTAAGCATTTTGGGAGAGATACCCCATTCAGCATTCTATTAACCAGAATAAATATTTCCATTTTGCTTAGAATAGCTATCCATTAGTGATCTAAACCACACAAATACTTCATTTTATTCAGACTAACAAATCAGTGGTCAGCTGATAATGATATAAACCACATGAAAATTTTATTTCCCTCAGTCTAACAAATCAGTGGTTAGCTGATAATGATGCTGAGTCATTTAAATAACTTGCCATTTGCAATATCACACCACCAAACCATTCACAAAACAATCTATATGCTCAAGGTAACACAGCCATCATAGGATGTTGTCCATTTGTCTTGACAAGAAAAGAGGGTTGCATTTTTACACATAGCATTGCACTGAATTCATTCTCAACCTAGAATTGCAGTAAATTTTATTAAGAATATATAAGAAAATTTGCACATAAAGCTTGGTTTAGGGTGAGGGGCAAGGTTAGGGATGAAGTTAAGGATGATAAAGCAGTTTGAAACAGTCCAACGTCTAAGAACTCTCTCATATGTGTTTTCTCTTATCCAATCCTGAACCAAACTCCAAACCAAGCTCTCAGAGAGAGTGTCCTATCCAAACCAAGCACTAGGAGAGAGTGTCCTATCCAAACCAAGCTCTATGAGAGAGTGTCCTATCCAAACCAAGCTCTAGGAGAGAGTGTCTTATGAGAGAGTGTCCTGAGAGAGTGTCTTATGAGAGAGTGTCCTATAAATACTGCGCATGAAGGAAGTCAAACAGTCAGGTGTAGGCAGTGCCACTGTCAGGCAGCCAAGTATACTGTAAGTTAAGGTTTATGTTTATGCTTCACTTGAGGGCAATATCATGGGCCTCTCCCAAGTACTATGCTGATGTTAAGGGGCAAGGGCCAAATCCCAGAAGTCCCACAAATTCCATAAACAAAGACGTGAAGCTGACACATCCTCAAATTTACCCTCCCTGTCTGGTGGAAGACATAGTATGCCATGTACATATGGAACTCTCTACTGAAAAACAAGTTCAGTTTCACTCTCTACAAATGGCATCATCAGCCTTTCCACAAATTTGAAAACATAATTGAGTGTGTCCCTTGATATTTCACTCGTCCGTCCTCAAAGTGGACTAGGGGGCAGTTGAATGAGGCAAGTGGGGCTACAATATGATGAATATAATTCAGTATAAGACATGAGGGGCCCACTAGGGATTTATTCCACTGAGTTTTTCAAGTCACAAGGAGCTAAGTTTGTGGTGAAAAGGACACAGAGACAATATGGGTGCTCTTGCTAAAAATGTCATTATTTGATTGGAAGGATGGCTAGATGATGGTACCAACTGATCACGGTTAAAGCATTAGAAGCAAATGATAAAGCATTTGTTATCTTGTGAACAGATTTGTTTCAGTTAGAACTTCACTTCATAGTGAAGAAGTGAAGTTCAGAATGTCTCACCTCCTTAAAAAGACTGAATATATAAAACTGAAAGTCTCATGATATTCCTGCTTCCCTATGGACTATATAGCTAATATACAAACCTATAATTCTGGTTGTGTCAATTTTATGGTCCTTGCATTTGGCCTTAAATTTCTCAAGCATGTCTTCTGGGACCTCTCTCTGTGAATAGGTCAACAGCCTCAGTACTTCCAAGCGCCCACGGATAAAACTGCGGCCAATGTCATAGCCCTCTAAAAGGATAGTGCTTATTTTCTTTTCACAAAAGGCAGTCATATACCACAGACACCACTGAAACAGTAATGAAACAAACATAGGTGGCATCAATTTCATTGCATAAGATGGCTATACAACTTCTATCTTCCTAGAAAAGATCATGCTGACAATGTATACATATGAACTGACAAGTGAGTTTGCTATGAAAGACTGAGGTTGGACAGACTATGAGAAATGACTAGAGTGTTTCAAGGATTCTGGGATGGAAAGATTCAGGTAATTCTGTGTGGCATGACATTTGAGTGTGCTGGAAATGAAGGAAATGATGGGTTAACAGGGGTACCATCAACTAAAGACTGGAAGAGGAATGACTGAATTGACATCATGTGACAGATTGGAAATGCAAGGGAATGACACAAAGAATAGGCATTTCAAAGTTAAAAAATTGGAGAATATGGGCACTGAAAGAGGGAGAGCAGGAAATGTTAACCCAGAGATTCCTAAACTTAACATGAATTTTATCTGCATCTTGTGAAACATTTCACAGAAACTCCAATATACTTAAAATGGCATGTAATGGGAAAAGTCTAAATAAACCCATGCAGTATGATGCCCACAGAAATGAAAAAGTAAATACATTATTACAGAACCACTGACAGTGTTCAGAAAAGGAGTTAGTGAATAAACATAAATTATTTATAAATAAACATCAGTACATGTATGAATGTACAAGGAATATGTGAATAAGAAATTAACTCAGCGGTAAAAAGCAAAAACTCACAGGGGAAACTTCAGCCACACGCAGTGCACGAGCAAATCGTGTAACAATCAGCACACGCCTGATATAAAGCAACAAAGTCTGGTGGGGTTTGGGTTTGATCAATGATGTGATTATCAGGTCAAGAATTCCAAATACCACCAGCAGCAGGATCAGGATTTCCCACATGGACACCCGTCTAGTCTCCACATACTGGGAATATATACAATATACAATTACAAATAGTAATAATAATAATTATGAGGTTTATAAGTCTTGTTCCCAGGCTAATACTACTCCAACACCTATTAATATAATTATAACCCCAACAGATGAGATCACTCAAGAACTTCCTAAACTACCCAGGGAACACAGAGTGCTGCTGCAATTTACAGGTGCCAATCAGCAGCACTGGAAATATCTTTTACTGCTTTCAGCAGGGCATCCTTTTAAATATGAAAGAGCTGAAGAAAATGTGAATGAAACGCTTTCGCAAGGCATCTATAACATAAGAGAACCAAACCTATGCCCTTTAAATCTTGAGTCCAGTGCTGTAATCATTAGACCACTCTGGTCCATTAACACAATGGTTCAGTCATGTGTCAATGCAACCTACATTGGATATGATTTATTAGGGTGTCACACAGCCGATGACCCATTAACAAAAAGCCAGAAAGTTCAGACAAAAAAATGAAGGGCAAAAAAACATAGCAAATGACGACGACTCAAAGTGTAGATAAAATGTTCCTATCAGTATTCACAAAATTTCATTAACTTTTCTGCATCATCTTACACCATGCTGACATGGTAAGCTTACAATCTTTTGCTACACAGTGCATCCATGAGGAGAGGCGGGGCCTCATTGCATCTCTCTGCACCGTTCAGGCAATTATGTAGTTTATTACACATGCTGTGTTTATTTGTTATATATGCATACATCACAATATATCCCAGAACCTTTATACATCAAAACTAACATAACGATGAGAAATAAATAAATTGTTTTGATGACACAAAGCATTCTTCAAGACTACTAGCTTCACATCCAGCATCACAGCCACTCAAAATGATGACATGCTTTGCAAGACAAAAGTTGTTAATGGTCACAGAAGTTATTTATAGATTACACTTTATGTGAAAGAAAAAAAACATGTTTATACTTCTCTCAATAAGCTTTTGAATAATACCAAATATCAATATCATGCTGCAACCATACAAGAACACTTTGTTTGAATTTTCAAAATCACTCCAAAATAGTGCATATACAGGGAATAGTCTCATCAGTGAAATAAAATGTGCTCAGTGAAAAAGTTAAGACATGAGCCAAAGGTTATGCACACTTTTCTTCGTATCTCCCTTATATAATGTGCTTGACATCTTTGACGTACATAAAAGTCATTCCTCTGCATTTTTTATTTCATAGCTGTTAGTACTATGCAAAGTCATTGATGTCTCTAGGAAAAGGAAATCATTTTTATTTTCTAGATCAAATGTGCATGTTTGAAACTATGAATGAGCACACACAGCAAATTGCTAAACCATTTGTTAGATTGACATAAGCATAACTGTTAAAAAGGATCAAATATTCAAACTGCCTTTGTACTTCATTTTGTTATGCCCTGCTATATTGCTACTGCTTTACTGATAAACTGCTTTAATGAGGGATTCAATGCAAACTGAAACTGAGGAAAGACAGGTATAAAGTCCAGTTCTTTCTCAGTTTATAGGAGGATGTCTCAACTATAAGAAAGTCTTGCCATTTGTATGTATCATTGTTGCAAGTTGCTAATTATGTGATTCTGAGTTGCATGCTGTCAGTAGTGTGCATCTGGGTTGCAGGCTGCCATTAATATTACTTTGGGCTGCAGACTGTCATCTGTGTGAACTATCTGGGTTAAAAAAGTGACATTTGTGTATGTCTGAGTTGCAAATTACCATTTGTACGAGTTGCATTAACTGAAATTTTCTTTTTGTGTGAGCTGATAAAGTTGCAACATGCCACTTGTATAAGTCTGAACTGCAAGTGATCTCAGCTGCATACTGCGAATTGTGCAAGCCTGAACTGCAGATGCCACTTGAATGTGCAAACTGCCGTTTTGTGGAGACTATTGTAGGTACAAATTTCATCTGTGCACAAGTGTGGGCTGCATAACTGGGTCAAAGCTGCAGTATGCCATTTCTGTGAATTTTGGTTGCAAATCCCAAATACAACTCACCCTGTATACAAAGAGCACAGCATGCAGGCTGACATAGATAATGTTGTACCAGAAGTTGACTTGCTCCTGCACTGGGCTGACACGAAAGAGATCGTTGTTGATATGCAGCACAGTCATGCTAGCGTCCACCAAGGTCAAGACAATCATGCCTACACCAAGCTGACGTTGCATATTTTTGGAGCGCTCACCCAATTCTTTCCAAGACGTGTACTTCACCCAGCATTCTTTTGTCTATGAAAAAATATTAGAACTTATTACCACTTGATACATTCTTGACAATAAGTAATTAACTTTTTTAATACTTGAAATAATATGTGACAAAACTTTAAATATACAATCCATAACATATTGTTTTTCATAGGATAATATAGGAAGGCTTCAGTGCGATAACACATTTAACAATGCACACAAGTAAACTCTAAGGCTGAAGTAATTAGTGCAAATTATTGTTGAGTGGAATAAAATGTTTTGCATGCATTTGAAATGTGAATGAAAAATTTACAAAAATTTACATTCTGTACTTCAGTTTCATTGATCTTCCTAATGTTAAAATATGGATGGTATGGTCACTGAAATGACAAAATGCTGAACAAAGAAAATGTCCATAACTCAGACTAGCTCTTGCCTATGACAAATTTGATACAGAAGAAAGAGTAACCAAGCAAGACCACAGCTCTGTTAACACTAAGGCCACCTGGTGTATTGTTGCAGGCTATATCTGAACACTGTCCCAATGAAAAACTTCCTAAATCTGTGGTGCTACTGCTATCAAGTCATGTAATAATAACAGCCACAAAACTCACTGTACTGTGAAAGATGGTTTTTAACTTCAAAGAGGTGAAAAATCTCCACATCACAGAGATATCTTTTGTACAAATAAAAATTATACCGCACAGATTTATCTAATACTTCTTATCACTATGAGTTAAGGCCTGTATTGAATTGTAGATATATTTGCTAAATATGTGCTTGCTGATGATGAGCTGTACTGATACTCATTAAGACTTGAATGATGATGCAGAGCAGAGCACAGAAAATTCTAGTTTCTACACAGATACAGCAAGAATTAATTTTTTTCATGTAAACGTCATAATAATTGACTCTGAATAAAAAGAGATTATAGTTTCCACACAAACAGAGCAAGAATAAAACTTACCACATATACATAAAAAGGAGAGACTCTTAGAACAGCTGCAATTTTTTCAGGGACAAGTAGTCTGTAGAAATACAAAATACATATTACAGAAGATTTCTTAAAACCAGGGTCTGTTCAAGTTTCAAACACATATATAATCCAACACCACTTTTTTTAAGATTCATAACTGCTCAGGTATAAAAAGTGGATATGTGATACAAACAACAGGAACAATGTACAGGTTAGAGATGAGAGCTAGTCTTGTAGGAGAGCTGAGAGGCTGTCAGGAAAAAAGTCCACAGTCAGCAATGATCTTGCCCCACATAACATTACAAAACCAATCAAGCACTCCATCATTATACTTAAGATTATTAACAGCACAAGATCTGCAGGCGCACAGATAGTTAAGATGATATAGAGAGACACTTCAAAAGCATGGCATAATCTGCTGATGTCTTCTATCTCTTATGAACACTGTTATTTGCAATTCTGGGCTGTACAACTCATAAGCAGCTTAGATGCTGTATTGAATTTAAGAGCATTTCTCCAAAACTCAGAATGTGGTCTCTGAATATTTTTGAAATAAAGGAAATAATAGTAAGGCATCTGCTCTTCACATATATATTCTTATTTACCTTTAAATGACATAAAATTTGAAAAACTGGAGATTATGAGCTCAATTAGGTTTTGAATGAATTAACACAGAAATGCACTTTGAATACACTATCAACTCATTTTTCAATGAAACGGGAAAAATGCTCCCCAATTGTTTCTTTCAGCACCGGAGCTCTTTCAATTTGATATCAAACCGAAATATAATAGCCTTTTTATGCCAAGCCAAAATGTGCGGCCCAGATTAAAAACAACCCAACAGGAGATTTATTCAAACATCAGACAAATTTAAGTCATTTCCCACAGAAAAAGAGATACAATCATGCTGTGAACAGTGTCAGATCACAAGGCCAATGCTCTACTCAAACTGCAAAATTGATGTATCTCAGCTCATTTTTGTGTTATCCTGGTTTACATCATATCTCAGCGACCATTTTCAGTCTGCTCTCATTCAGAACAAAGTTTCTGAGAAAGTTTTACTGAAATTTGGTGTACCTCAAGGCTCAGTGTTAGGTCCTATCTCAAGGCTCAGTGTTAGGTCCTATATAATGTATACATTATATACTCAGCTTCTTGCAAATGTAATCACTGAACATCACATGAAATATCATATGTATGCTGATGATACACAAATTTACAAGTCTGTTTTTCCAGGTCTAGTTGATACTCTTGTAGCAGACTTACAAGGATGCATTAAATCCATCTTTCTTAAAAATCAAGCACAAGAAATCTGGACTGGCACAGCAGGCATAAAACTCATATCTTACGTATTTCCTTTTGCCAGAACCTGACTAGACCAGCGAAGCAGTCGCTTGACAGCATTACGAGATATAAGGCCTTCTTCATGCTGCTTCCAGTAGGAGCACTAAAATTGTTGAAAACATTATAACTTTACTCTTCTTTTTGATCAAAGGTATAAGATTCTTTTCCCCCAATGTTAATAAATTATCAACTAACAGAAGCCATACAGCAAAGATGGGCCACAGATTTTGAATAAACTGAAAAAAGAAGCTTCATGGAATTCCACATGAAAAATGTTTCCTTGCTCAAACAGCTCCTGTGGTCTACTCAGCACCTCTTGGTTATGTATAGTTACTTTGCCATAAAACTAATCACTGCTTTGGGTCAGACCTGCCCATTAATGTCAGGTTACCTGCAGTGCATAGTTCACAAGTACTGCCCTTTGTCTTGGCTGAAGACTACCTGGCAAATCAGCATACATGAATGTGTAACGCTCTCACTAGTAAAACTAACTTTGCCTGAGATTCTTCAACAAGCCATTCAGACAACCTGTTCCTTGAAAACGGCTTTACTATGTGAATTCTGCTCATCACAAATGATGTGAAAAAAGACCTCCGCACCAAGTTTAACTAAAGCTTAGATGTACCCCTTAATGATTTATTCTGATGAATGTATAATAACTTTCTCTATTGCAAAAAACATGCAGTCAAAACAAAGAATTATATGCTTTCAACACCCAATCTGTTGCTGTGTTTAAAGCTTCTTTATGCCAGTGACTTCATCACAAATTAAATAATTCACTGGCCCATTATTCATCAGCTTGGTTAAAATTTCAAATCTATGCCAACCAATGTTAACTCCATGAAAGACCTCCTTCAAGCCATCCTTAAAGCAGCTTTTGTTCACAGCAAAGGGGAACAAATTTACCTGGAAGCTAGATGGGGATGTAGGATCCTTTTACATAAAATCTATTTCCAACAATTTTCCTTTGTTTTGTAAACAACACATTATTTCTCCTTTCAAGGAGGTTATAAACAGAGATTGTGCTTATGGCATCACATGTATCAGTTTGAATACAGCCTTCTGGCATCACAGATGTAAGAAGTGATGCACTCTTGTGCTGCTATTGGGTGTTTGGCCACATTCAACCTTCATAAACAATACTGACTCTAACAACAAAGTGGTAATACTATGGGGGTACAAGTTAACTGCATCAGCATGCCTGCCAGTTTTATACTAACATAATTATCTCTCACTTGGCTCACATTTTGTCTCACCTTTTACACTAAATGCTCCAAAGGATATTAACTTTTGATATCCCAATTCCTTATGACCCATGAACCCAGAAACTACATGTTCCTAGAGCACTAGTGCCCTAGATTCCGATATCCTTTGTGCAAACTTATGTGATTGAAAAAAAGCAGCGCAACTTGTTCATGTCATCTCACCTTCATCATAGTTAAGATGCGTAAAATTGCATGTCTTTCAGTTTTCTCTGTCCTGGCCTTTGGATCCTCAGACTGTGGCTGCAAGCAGTTAAGGTCAATAAGCTAACTGTACTCATGCAACATTCTTCAATTGGATGCAAGCTGCTTGTCTAGATCAGGGATATCCAAACACTGGCCCACAGGCCAGTTGACAGCATCATGAGATATAAGGCCTTCTTCATGTTGCTGCAAGTAGGAGCACTAAAATTGTTCAAATTATATACAAAAACAAAGAGAAAATACTTAATTTTTTGGCTACTAAATTTTTAGTACAGCACAACTGCTGTATTGAATTTACAAATTCATCATATAAGCCTCCAAATGAGTTAGTTTATCTTCAGATCAATTCAGTCAAATCTTTATTACCAATAATGCCTCCTTCAAGTTTCATCAGTTGGTCTACTTTCTAGAAAGTTAGAAAATTCTTAAAATCACATGCACTGAAAATAAAATATAACAACCTGTAATAACACATCTTAGCACGCCTTAGTGATGCTTCACATACTTACAGCAGACAACTTTTTAAAATGTTCATAATCGTGCTTTTTGATGAAATATGCACTTACATTTTAAAAATAGTGACTCTTAAAAAAAAAAAGAGAGAACTTCCTTTTTCCTCTCTACCCCATTCCCTTTTTCAAATGAAATCAGGCACCTTGTTGTAGATGACATTAAGTGGTAAACATCACCATCTAACCCTATGATGATTCAAAATCAACAATGTGCAAAGGAATTACTTGAGCTTTTTAATAAGGGTACCATGGTGTTTATAAGATAAAGGCCAATGCTGATATGTTATAAAAATTAAAATGTGCCCATATTTGCCTTCTAGTATTGCAATTGCAAACACACACTCTGACTCTGTTTTCTTCTTTTTTTTTTTTTGCTTTGGTATAACGTTTCCTGGCATTCTCTCAGAAGTGTGAAACATGACTTAGGCCATTTTTGTAGCATAGTGACGAAATGATATGTCAGTATATTCTTGCTCACAGTTCTTGTCTGAGTAAATAATTTTATTTTCCTTTTGCAGCATGTCATCTGACAAAATAGTAGGCCATTACCAGAACAAGACTGCCCTAACTGATATTCCATCACACACAGAACTAGTTAACATGCACTAGAATTCAGTGGATGTCCCATTCATGATACATAGTATAGCTCATCGTTTAAGGGGAAAAGATTGATGGTCTTTATCTGCACAGGTTGGCTCACAAGTTGTTTAATACAAAACCATTGTTAAACTCTTCGCAGCAATGACCTCTCTCTGGGAGGATCTTGCTTGCTTTAAGATATCCTCATACTACAATCACCTACAAGGCACTTTTCTCATCCTATCCCATCTCAACTTTCTTACATCTCACCATTCTCCAGCACTTCCCATCCTCTAAAAAAATATACACAAAAACAAACAAGATTATAGCATTCACTGAGGTACCTTCTTGCTTACTGCAAATAATGGATGGCTGAGCTGAGTGAATTTCTCCACTATTGTCCAGTCTGCATCAGCCAGAAACCTGTGATGAAAACCACCTGTCACATCATAACTATTTACAGTCATCTTCACAGGATAATTTATAAAAAAAAACCAATGACATAAACTTAGATCTACTGTCTGTCAACTACTGCTAGCAATCACTGACACGAGTGAACAACGGCGCTCTATCATCAGATAGCGTGGCCATGCGGTTTGTGAGTCGTACTTGGAAACTGAATTCTTTCAAGTCTAAGGTTTATGTGTCTGACTCGCGAACTGGGCGGTATACATTGTAGTGTCCTTGGGAAAGACACTTCGCTTCCATATCCTCACTCCACTCAGTGTAAATGAGTACCTGGCTTTAGAGCTGGGGGGACCAGGGCGCTGCACCGCTGGCGACCAGCAATGACTTTGTTATGCATTTCATTTGTAATATTATGTATTTACATGTATGATGTGTATTGTTATATGTGTTTGTATTATGAATGAGATGTTTAACACTGTATGACATTGTAAAACAATTTCCCTACGGGGTAAATAAAGTCGTATTTATTATTTTATTTTTTATTAAAATCAGGCATACATGCTGTGGATAGTCCTGTTCTAGCCATACTTTCATGCTATCAGATAATCCCATTTCACTATAATTGTGTGAGAATAGTTCTAGTCATACTTATATATTGTGAAATGGTTCTAATGAGCTTTGAAAATCTCTGGTCTGCATACTGCAAGGCAGACTCCTCGTCATACTTACGGGTTACGATGTTTACAGACTGACATGACATTGTGCCTGACATCATTGAGATTGTGCAGGGTATTTCCTATTACTGCAGCCTTGGATTCATCCTGCTCAGCCAACACTGTGGACCCCAAGATATACATACAATCAACTTTGAGAAATGAGATACACGCACTTAAATTTGCGCACACAGGAACAAGGACATACTACAGTGTCCTTACTCACTACAAAAGCCCCACGACACATGTATATGGAAATTCATAATTAACAAATTATCGTTAAATGGACACACAAAATCAAACAGTACTCTAGAATGCGGACATGCAGAAACAGAAACACAATTCTAACTAAAATTAATGTACACATTAAATCTTTCTTTCTACCACTTCGTCTGTCCCCGCACAAAATTGCGCTAGCAAATTACTGCAAATTTCCGTATTTTTCAGTTTTTGCTGCAATTTTGCAAATTTTTGCAAAGTTAGGCATTTTNGGGTTTATTCTATCATTGTCATGCTACGGACATATTGAACACCCCTCGTACTACAGTGTCCTTACTCACTACAAAAGCCCCACGACACATGTATATGGAAATTCATAATTAACAAATTATCGTTAAATGGACACACAAAATCAAACAGTACTCTAGAATGCAGACATGCAGAAACAGAAACACAATTCTAACTAAAATTAATGTACACATTAAATCTTTCTTTCTACCACTTCGTCTGTCCCCGCACAAAATTGCGCTAGCAAATTACTGCAAATTTCCGTATTTTTCAGTTTTTGCTGCAATTTTGCAAATTTTTGCAAAGTTAGGCATTTTTCACGCAAATTTTGCCGATTCTGGCAGAAAAATGCCCTTTCATGTCACGGGAATACAGAAGATGTGTTCCAATTCTACAATTTTGCAATGCTACTGTAGTAAACAATCTGATGTGGTAATAAATGTAATGAAGGTACGAGGCTATTTTGGCAAAAATTTTGCTAATTTTGGCGCAAATTTAACCACTTTTTGCATGCAACGTTTGCTGTTCTTGGTGCAAATTTTGGAGGTTCAAGTGCAATTCTCTGCAGGGACAGCTTCATGATGTCAGAATGGGTATTAATCTTATTAACCCATGCCGCGATGATCGACTTTAGTTACTTACTCCAATGATCGGGTCTTCTGATCACTCACATAGAGCCACTGGTGATTGGGTCTTATATGACCCGATCACTCACATAGAGCTACTGGTGATCGGGTCTTATATGACCTGATAACTTTTTTGAGGAAATGGCGATCGGGTCTTATAAAATCCGAGGGTGTTGTTTACAAAACTGTAAGCTGAGCACACATTGTAGTTATTTCGAGCCTTCTAGACAATCGGGTAAAATTATAGCTGTATCCAGATTAGCAAAGTTCAATGTTATTTTGCCTTTTTATGGAGGAAGAAAGTAGAGTAATCTTTAGATTATTTATCATTTGTCTTACTGTAAGCTTAAATTAATGTAGGTAGGCTCATGTTTCGTTCTCAGTTAACTGTTTACGCTTGGGGCCATCGACCTGGAGGATATTTACAAAAATATGGACTTCGAGACTCCTTGATACTGCAATATCAATATATGTGGACTGGGATACATGGCTTGTGAACTGAGTCGCAGCTCCTCTGATGGAGAGAAAAATCCTCCTTCTAGTGGGATCATGGACATCTGAACCCATATATATTATTATGTATGTCCAAGATTGCCTCAGGGATATCCTTTCACCTGTGCTATTCCACATCTACACTGCTAGGGTGACAAGGATTCAATGTAATGGTCCAGGAAGGACAATAACATTTGTAGACAAATTCCTCATATATAAAGACTGACCCAGGTACGCAGGAGATGGTCACAAGCATTCACGAAATGATACAAGCCATTACTTAGTGGAGTGATGAATCTAGCTCACAAGGCAACCTGCTAGAGGTCAGCTCTTTAAATAATCACATAGTCTTGGCTGATCTCCCCTCCTCACCTTCCATGGACATAACATAGAAAATGGAACAGAATTAAATATCTCGGGGTGACCTTTGATTGTGGCCTGTTTGTATAAGCACCATGGGGAGCGAATAAATCAGAGAAGCAAAAGAGTTATGGCAACGCTGAAATCAACAGCAGCTGTCAACCTGGAATAGAGTCAACTGGCTCTTCTGCACCATCAGTTGGTCTTAGCATTAGTCAGCTATGGCCTTGGAATCCTCAAGCTGTCACCACCACAGTGTGATTGACTGGAATATATCCTAAATGAAGGTATGCACATCGTTTGGGATGCATTAGAGAAATCCTTTTTGCAACAATAAGACACATACTGGGACTCATGTCAATAAAATCTAGACATGCTTGCCAAGGTCAAGGCTAATTATGAGTAGTGGAGGACAAGAGACAGCCACTACATGAAAACACTTCTGACATCAACAGCACAGGATTTATGAGATGATGTCATGGATGGCACAAATAGAAACATACCACTGAGTAGAAAAATACTACTATTCTGGTCCCCTAAATGAAAGACTTAGTTGAGGGAGAGGATCAGGTTAACTCTGGTTGCGCATGACTGACTTCCAGAAAGTAATCATCATCCTTGGCAGAAATGCAGGAAGTGGGTCCGTAGGGGAGTCAATCTCGAGATTAATCAACTCACTGCTGATAATTCGAGAGCAGACGATGCTATCGTGTTCACTGATAGGTCTGTGCTGCGTGGCAAGAAATCAGGATAGGGCTTCTCAGTGAGAGACAGGGTCATCACCAAGTAGAGTAGAGAATAATCAACGACTTCTTCCAAAATGAGAAAGAAGGTGGAGGCAGTCACTGCGGCTCTGAAGTGGTTCTCTGGAACCACAGTAGCAAAGGCAGTCATTGTGACAATCCATGCTCCTATAGGTCCTGAACAGATGGTTGCAGCATGAGTGGATGGACTATCTGATGATCTCCAGGTTTCACGAACCACATGGATCTATTGTCCAGGACATGCTGGGGTCCATGATAATGAAAGAACTGGTTGGCAGGAGGTTGATGTCCCTGTGATGGGGACATTACGGATGGATAAGGCAGACATAGTAAGGTCACTGAAAAATTGCCTGTTATCCGCAGACATATCAATCAAGAAGGCTGTGGCCCTAAGACTGCATGAATTTGTGATTACAAGAGGGTCAGGTCAAAGGGAACGGCTACAGCGAGGAAGGGACAGGAGGGTACACACAGGGCGACTGGCACCATTGGCATCACTTGAAGTTGTTTGCTGCCAAGGACTGAGCAAGTATGGGTCTGCCCAGAGTGCAAAGATGTCAGTTCTGCAACTTAGTAACCAGTTTACACCTTCTGTCAATACGATGATAGTTAGCATGTAGCCGACATGATCTTGGGACTGTACCCCCAAACTTAGTATTCGAATACTTTTATTATGTAAGATTAATCTGTGGCGTTAAAGATCCCAGTCTTTGTTCATGTGGTTGAGATTTGAGTAGTTTGATGGGTATATGCTTTTGTAGTAGATCTAATTATGTTGCTGAAGGACAACACAACACTTAACTAACACATGACTTAAACCTTCAAATCTTTTGAACCTTATGGCATTTATAGGAATGAACAAGCTTTGAAACTATGGTAGTCCTCTCCTGGTTCACAAACACCTTTTTAAGTGGCAAATCTTCTATTACAGCATCTCATCTTTGTCTACTTCGAACTCTGTGTCCTGGCAGTAAAATGATTGTTTTCCTCACCATCGATTTCATCTATGATAAGACTTTCCTAATAACTGTTAAAATGTTTTCTCTTCTGTCATCTCCCTCCATTGTGTGAATCAAAACTTCGAAGCCAACAACTTTGCCAGAACAAGAGGCAGCTAAACCTGATGTTGTTAAGTTGCACATTAACAGTGCGTATTAAAAGCCAAAATAATATTAGAACTCCTGAAGTAAAGATATTAATGGAAGCCCTCACCTACAGCTCATAATAGTCATAGATATGGAATGTTTGTATTTGCTATTAAACGACTTTAGCAGCAACAAGAAGAAAATCCCAGCCATCAATTGCTCTTAAAAGTCATCTGGTCTCAGACGACCCGATCATCAGCGGCTCTATAATGATGATCAGGTCTTATATGACCTGACCATCATTTTGGGGGGTTGTGGTCAGTTAACTTATGGGTGGAATTGATTGGTTTTTGGTAGATCATGAGGAAACTGATTTTCAGGAAAAGTCACGAAATTTCAGATCCGAGAAATGATTTTTAACAGAATTACACCTATTTGAAGATGCCCTTGGGTCATTTGAAGATGCCCTTGGGTCATTTGAAGATGCCCTTGGGTCATTTGAAGATGCCCTTGAAGATGCCCTTGGGTCCTATGGCATCTTGGGTCCTACAAGAGCCTCTCACTGCTGCACGGGTTAATCATTCAGTAATGCCAATATATTTCCCAAATATAACCTTCATGAAAACCATTTAAATCAAGCACGGGTTAATCATTCAGTAATGCCAATATATTTCCCAAATATAACCTTCATGAAAACCATTTAAATCAACCATGCATTTTCCCTTGGTACCCAACTCATTATCAGTTCACTACCGGACCAACATCTTTGTTTCATTACTCTTTCATCATGAAGATCATAGAACACCTAAATTTTCATCTGAAATTATAAATCCATTCATCAAGGTTTCAATCAAATTAAATCAGCCAAATAAGTTGACTGTGCTCAATATTATATTTTTTTTATTGTTTGCAATAACTGATGGTTGACCGCAAGAGGCAAGCCTTTGTTTACACTGCTGATAGTTTCCTTCCAGTCCTTTACACTGCTGGTTCTCCTTTAGTAATAAGTCTCTTACAATGCTCATAGTTTTCCAGTTACATGTTATACTACTGAGCAGCTGTCTCACAGTAATTGACAGAAAAACAAATATCAACAGCAGAAATTCATTTCCAAATTATTCAACTAGAACATGAACAGAAAATGTAATATTTATATCACGCCAGCAAATGTTTCAAGTATAATGAAATACCATCATAACGGATGACAATGTTTGTAAGAATAGAGTTGATCAGCAGGGAAAGTATCACTTGACCAAGGGCAACAGCAAACATCTGAAACATTACTTTTCTTGTACAATAAAACATATTTAAACATAGCAACACATTTTTTATAGCGTACATCCAAAACATGTCCAAACATCCAACATCTAAAACATATCCATACAATAATAATATTCAAGATTCCCTATCAGCACTATACACCGTGTGTATTACATTACATAGCTCTTAAAAGAAACACAGTATTCATTAAATCTATCATGACATATAACAGCTCAATATATATACTATATATAATGCACACCAAGTACAATCAGTGAGCTACAACCAATGAGCCACCTACTGTATTCCCACATTCTGCATCTTCTTCCTCACTGAAAGTTAAGTCGTGGAGTCCTCCAGACTCATCGGGACTTAGGAGTCCAAGCCCCTGTTTATCTGTATTGCTTCAAGTTTGTCCAAGGATTCAGCATGCTAATTTGTTAATGGACCGTTGCAGACCAGTCAGTTCTGTTTAATCCCTGTCTGATAAACTGCAGCTTCCACTTAATTTTAACATTTTCAGTTGACAAATGGTTTATTTCTATATAAAAGTCATGGATAATCACAACTCTTTTTAATTGCAGCTTAATCCATGTTTCCAAGAATTTGCATTTAAGCAGAACTGACTGCACATGTGTATGGTCAAATCAAACCTGACAATACAACTGTATGTAAATGTTTCTAAACAACATAGGTCTTGATTTCAAGTCTTCTCCCTCATGCTGTGTGAATCACTGTTATGCCTGTTTGTTGAATGGGGAAATAAGTTTGCCACTATACAACAGAACCTTGATACAAAGTATCCTTTTGGGCATGGAAAAATTATACCTAATAATGAGATCCACCTAAATAATGAATTATACAAGTACAAAACAAATGAATCTGTGCATATGAAATTCATACTGAATAACAAGGCATACTTAATAAATGAGTACCTAATACCAAGGTTCTCCGTAATAACCTAAGAGGCAGCATATGAAAATATTTCTCAAGGGACTCTTGCACTTTCTGTCCACTTACCTTTATGCCTGAATGTCTTTGTTCAACTTCCTCATGCACAAGAAAGAGGGAGAGGAGAATGGTGACTGCCCCACGTATGTTGCACAAGACCAGCACCAATATGTGGTTATTAGAGAAGCAATAGCCAGTGCGCGTGAGCAGAGGGTACAGCAGAATAATCACAAACAGGCTGGTCATAGAAAAGAGATCGGGTCAGCTTGTCATGATCTACACTATGGTATGACAAGACATCTATACTTGAATCCAGCAGATATGTACATTAAGAGCTGATTAAGACTTACATCAGGGTCCAACAAACATATCTACACTAGCTCTAGGATATGACAGATATCTGCATTATGGTCTGACAGACATCACAACAGGGCTTCTAATTATCTACACTAGGCCTTTTGAATATCCATACCAGTATCTGACAAATATCAGCACTAGGGTCTGACAGACATCACAAAAGAACTTGTGCATATCCACACTAGGCCTTCTGAACATCTACACCAGGATCTGATAGATATCAGCACTAGAGTCTGACACAAATCTACACTATGATCTGAGAGACATCAATACAAGGTTGTGACAGACATCTGCACTGGCGAATGTCAAAGATCTATACTGAGATCTGATAGACCTGTTACGCTATCATCTCACAGCTAGCTAATATCAAAAATCTATTTAAGGGTCAGACAATCATCTACATTAGAGTCTGACAGACACTAGACTAGAGTCTAACAAGACAACTTCACTAGGGTTTGATGGACATCTAGAAAAGGTGATGGCAGACATCTAGAAAAACTTATGGCAGACATCTACACTAGGAAAGGTCATGACAGACCTACATAGAAAATATATCTATACTAGAAAAGATGATGACAAACACCTACAGTAGAAAAGGTGATGATGAGACATCTACATTAGAAAATGTGATGACAGACAATTACATTAGTAACTGACAGACATCAAGACTAGAGTCTGGTAAACCTCTTGCTCCAATATCTCACGGTCATATGTACAAGTGCTAACTAGGCTTTGACAATCATCCAAAGAAGGGTCTGACAGACATCCACACAGGGTGATGACAGAGATCTATACAAGGACCTGACAAACAGCAACAATGAGCTCTGAGAGACAAGCACAGACTGCATAACACTAATCATACCAGCACTAACAGGATCAGCACAAGAAACTGTGCTTACCGTACTCCACAGGAAGCAGCAAAGATCAAGAGAATGTCAAAGACCTGTGGCCAGTTTACCACAGGTAATAGAATTTTCACCATGTACATCCCTGACACCATGACCAGGTTACAGTTGAAGTAGGTGGACACAACATGTAGAAATCTGCAAAAAATAAATCCTAATTCTAAAAGTCATCAAATATGATGAACATATTAAGCACCCAGGCCTGGTCAGATATTTATCTTCAGTGGGCTTTCAAGTTCCTGCAAATGTCATGAGGTGAGAGAAGGACAAGGTCATATAGTCGGTGGCCAAGCATCTATCAGGTAAACTGGATATGAAGGGTGTAAACGTATGCATTTCTTCACAGTGTCAACTCAGACAATAATACTAGTGTGATATCAACTCAGACAATAATACTAGTGTGATATCAACAGTAATATATGTGGCCAAAGGCCTTTGCTATCAGACATCTGCTTTTGAGCTACCATAAATGCCTGTTGGTCTTTAAATTTTGATCTGAGTGTAAGGAGGCCAATCTCAGGCACCCACCTCCTTCTCAGGCCATGACAATGGGGAAGCCCAATCATGACCAGATGCAAAAGAAACAGGGTTGGCTTTCGAGACAGATGGGACAGGATGCCTCCACATTTCGGTCAGTGGTCTCAAGTGCTAAAGGCAAGTGCAGTTTTTAAGAATCAAAAAAGAAGGAGGTAGGTTCTTGGATTTATTAATACTCTCACTGATACAACCACAAACAGGCTGCCACCCTCCCTGGGGTATCATTGGAAGTAAATGCCTGAAATATCTTTCTTCATCTTTTATTCAGCAATGGAAACTTCTCCAGAGATTCCCAGCGCATGATTCACTGAGTTCACTGAGTTCGTGTGCCCACATGATCATCAAAAATTTCTAGTCAATGACACTTTTTCCAAATCATTTTCAAAACTTCTGAGTTATTCCCCAACCCCTCCCTCCTCCTTCCGAGCCTGTAAACATTTTTTTGCACCCAAGGAACCAGTGTGACATCTGGAAAGGAACACATGCAATATAACAGAGCATCCTATACATTTTGTGAGGCAACATCTATCACCATGCTTCATGTAAATGACACAAATTTTCAGTCAAAATAAAACTATCTTAACAATATTTTGTTACTACCCAAACACCATGAAATTCTGACAGCAATGCAGACACACCTGAGTAGGATTTTCTCTGTTTCTTCATCCATGTTGGATTTCTTGTCCGTCAAGAATAAACCCATGGACACCACGGCCATCAGACCATTCATACCACCTTTTTCAGCTGCATAATAAACAAAATAGGTGCTTATCAAAAAAGACCCACAAACACAGGGCAGATATAAGTTCCCTCAGCTGAACATTATCACTACTGTGATAAAACCACGTAAACCCAACTTTAGTGCTATGCCAATTTGTTGGCTTGATCCTACAAAATCAGTTGTCAAAATATTAAGGCCTAAATGGCCGATAAATTTTTTTTTAAAAAGCTTAATTAACTTTTGTGTGGGGGAAAGCAAGATTAACCCTCATGATGCGGTGATAGTATACATACTACCGTGCGCTCACTACCGTTCAGTGCGGCAATAGTATATATAAGCATCGATCAACCAACCTCTACCTGTGGCGATCGTATTTATGCAGCCGTGTATCCTGGCAATGGGTCCTAACCGTCAGTCAGTATACGCTGATCTGCTATAACATTGGTAAAGCTAGGTCACACAGCCAGCGAGCTGCATAGCGCTTGGTCAGCTAGCGCTACTAGTGTTAAACATCACAGTAATGCAGGTATAATATAATGTGGTAAAGCAACCTGAGAGCTGCATATGGAGATAGCAGTGCATATGGAGATAGCAGTGCTATAACATCTTCTCCACAGTCATTACTGTCTGCTCAGTCTCATTCATAAATAATGAAATCTGATTAGGAAATGAAACGGTGTACCTTTTTCTTTTATTTAGCATGAGATGAAGTACTGTTAATGATTTTATTCTCAATAATAAAGTTCAAAAGATGTAAGCGGCATTAATGGTAATTTCCTTATGGATGATTCTAACACACTGATTTTTGTGAAACAACCTGACCAAAGTCTAGAAACTAGCAGTATTTGATTTGATGCTGAGCAGAAAACAGAAAAAATGTGTAAATATATTCTGTTTAACACAGAATGAACAAATTACAACTGACATGAAGCAGACAGCAAGCTGCCCAATGTGTAAACATACAAAGACAGTGTTTCCAAGCCAAATAATCCCATCCTAGCCATGGCCATTAAAGTGAGTTCCACTGTACTTATCAAGTAACAAGCATAGAATGATGTAAAAACTAATGTTGCAGTGCAAGTTAACTGAAATGCCTTACCTAGCAGGTAACAAAAGTAGAGTGAGGCAATGACTATACAAACTTGATTGACAGAATCATTAACAATCTTTGACATCCAGTAAGCCACTCCTTTGGCTACAATTCCCCCAAAGACAGAGCCAGAGATCACACTTCCGCAGAAAACTGCAGAGGAAATTACATGTACAAATTCAAAAGCTTCTCAAACCCCAACATTAGTTCCAAACTGGCATCAAAACAACATGCAAAATAAAACTGATTATGTTCACTGGCATATCTGTCCCTTCCCTGTCCACTGACATAACATAATATCAAAAGAGAAAGGAAGTTCCTTTTTTGTATTGTTTGATATGCTGGAACCTATCCCAAGGTGTGAAAATAACTTATTTCTTTCTACTCAGATTTACACCACAAACTGACTGCAAAAGGAATTCTAATGTCATTCTGATCATCATGAGAACTTCAAGTATCTTAACTTTTCAGTTTCTTTTTAACATTCACATGTCGCCAGTGTCTTACAGAAACTGCTAGATCAATAGAAAAGCTTATTTAACATTACTTTTTTGCATATACAGTTGACTCCGCTTAATCGCCCTACACTTAATCGCCTTTTCTGCTTAATCTCCTCGTTTCCCAGGGAACAGAATTTTTTCTATATAAAAGTCACTGGATAATCGCCTCTTACTCCGGATAATCGACCGCTCTTCAGCGCCCATGAATTCATAGATCAGCGTTGAAGGATTACAGCTGACAAACAAATATGTACACACATGGTTTAACTGCGCGACGGATGGCAGATGGTTGACTGAGTGACAGCTGCCACCCCTAAATAGGTGTGAGAAGCTTTTCCTCCCCACCTCCCCCTCCCGTTGTCCCCCTTCGTCCCACGCTACCCATCACCACCATCTCCCGTCCGATAATGCTAATGCGCCTAAAGCCGTATAGACTCCTTCCCCCCACGCCTTCCGTCTCAGAGAGGCAGAGAATGTAAACATCGTATTGAGAAGTTCTGGTGGATTTCAGCTAGATCAGAGAACATGTCATGTGGATGACCCGTCGATCCAGACCATGCCATCCTACTCCTTATTGTCTGCTGGGCTACTGCAAGGTGGCCAATAAGGGACTGTGGAGATGGAAAGATTTTGTGTGCTACAATACCGTCAAACTCAAGTCTGTCCTAAGTCTGGCGACGAGAAGGCGTCAATGCACGACATCAAAGAAATGTAACCCCATTACCAAAAATATGGTCGAAATGACCTTCTCCGCTTAATCGCTTCTCCACTTAATTGCCCACTTTTTCCATGATCCCGAGGATGGGCGATTAAGCGGAGTCGACTGTATATTCGCTACAGATACCAGAAACTATAGATAGGTTGCACCTATCACAGATATTCAGTTTTCTCCTGCAAATGGCTATGAAAGCTTCTCTTTCTGATAGTTTTAAAGTTCCAGATGGAACAGCATGTTTACTGAACTTGCTGCCTATTTAAATATGGGTAACGTCTGTTGAAATAACATAATGGCAACCCTTAGTCATCATGGGATAGTGGTACTGCAAAGGCAGACTGTTTAATCATAAGGAACTACCGCAGAGACACCAGAATGGCAATATGTTCATTTATTACCAACTACAAGTACTGCAAAAGTTGCTTATTTACTAATGGGTAACTAGAAGATACTGGAAGCCTCATTAATCATGGGTATTTAAACATTCTGTAATGGCACTCCGTTTATTCACAAGTATCTGCCTCAGGTTTAAAATATATGCTGAATTATACTGACATTGAGTCATCGAGTACCATTTGAGACACCTATTCCAACTGACTCCATTCAACAAATCTATTGTTGGAATAAATGATACGATGTCAATAAGTACATGACGCTAACCAGCAAGGAGCATTACCTACGATACCAGGTTTTTTTGTGAACAAAACAATAATTGCCAGTCGAAAGGTTGCAAATGCCAGGCAATTTGCCACTAGAGCTTCTGCTTCCAAAAAATACTGTAGTTTCTGAGCTGCAGCTGGGGAAGATAAGAAACAGCTACTGCTATTAAGTTAAATAATAATCTCTCATCCAGCTGTTCATAATTCAGCTAGGTGAGAACTATATTGCATGATAAACCAAATTTCCATATATAACAAAGGTAATCATTCTCTGGACAATAGCTTGGCACTGCAGTTAACTACTATGCCAAGAATGCTTTGTATTGATCTCAAGACCTCAATCTCTGCTGCTCTCTTTCTCTCCGTTTTGCTCTCTCTCTCTCTCGCTCTTTTATCCTAACCAAGGCCCAATTTTCCTCTTACCAGTCAGTTTTTTAACAATTTTTGTCATATTCACATCTGCATTTATGCTCCATAACTATAAGCACTGTCTGCTACATACAACCATCCAAAACTAGCAGTGAGCCAAACCTGCAACAACAGTGTCAAGTTTATTAAACTTGACTTATCTACAACACTTCAGCACTTCCAGTTTTCCAAATTCCAATATTACACCTAATATTATAAAATCCTGCATTTTTCCACGTTTTTTACTAAGTTTGCATTATTCATGTTAGAAAAGTTTGTAAAGCTAAGAAAGGTATCCAGCATTTTTCAAGCTGCCACTTACCCAGTCGCTTCAAGAACGCAATTGTTACAGTGGGACCAGGAATCACAATAAAGGAAATAAGGAGGACAGCATGAATCCAGTCAAATTCCTCAACAAATACATGAGTGACTATCAGGCCCAGTACACCCACTGACAGACCTAAAAACACATGGATAAAATATGGGTCACGCTTTCCACACCCGCCTTGCAAAAAGAGAATTCTGTAAAATTGTATGAATCAGAAAATGGGGACTGCGTAGCTATGGAGTGCCCATCACCATTTGCAATTGTGAAAACTTATGAACATGAAAACAGTCCTTCTCCAAACAGAAACATGTATCTCTGCTTCTGTGCAACTCCCCATACAATCAAGAGTATAAGGGTTTCATAAATATTTCCAAAGTTATTCCCATGATCTGAGACCAGTGGTGGCCCATGATCCCCAAAACTACCTTTGCAGACCGATCTTCCTTTACGAAAGGAGAGGCCAATGAGGGTGCACATAACTGTATTATAAGCAAAGTTAAAATGTTGCATGGTATATTGAATGCATAGAACAAAGCACAATAAAGACATCTGGATTTGACTTGGTAACTGAATATTTTTCACCAATTTCTTTGTTTTCTTTAATAAATTCTACCCGGCACTGTACTGATCGTGCTTCATGACGAGCCGTCCTGGGCGAGATATTTTCCCAAGGTTTCTTTAACTGCTTCAATCATAATGAATTATTTTGAAAAAAAAGAAATATATGTGTATCTTTGAAAATGAAATGTTACAATGATTAATAATGTAAAGGAAATAAAACTGATTCCTTTTAATAGACATGGAATATGTACTGAACACAAAGTATCACTGCTAAAGAACAAAAAAAGAAACACAGACATAAGAAATTTAAGCACTCAACTTTCAGCTTGTTTTACTGTTCCACTGGCCATCTTCTATTGTTTTCCAGGATTTGTTCAAGGCTTTATATGATTTTCTACTATTCCAAGGTTTTCAGATGTCTTGGAATTGACTACAAAATTTGTGTTTAAACTTCACATAATAAAAACTTACCGAAGTTTAAAAATACCAGCACAAAAATCTGAGTTCCTGTGACCTTGAAAGCTTCTATATTTGTGTAGAATGCTGCTTCAAACATGATGATAGGAATCACGATGTTTAAAACAACAAGGGGGTCGATCCTCATCATTATTCCTAAATCCAACTCAGGGAAGGTGTTATCCACAAAACCTGTTCCGAGAAAATTTCAGATACAATACAGAAGTACTTAATCCTTTCTACTCCAAACTATAAGCACTCTGTTAAACTGATGTGGATCCCTGTTCCATGAAGAGGAACTGGGTGACTTGTTGTTATGGGATTGCCCACTTCTGTAAAAAAATAATGCATTGTGTAATTACATTGAACACCACAATAAAACACGAGAGTGACAAGCAGTTTGTGACAGACTTATTTAAGTTCCTCTTATTTTTCAGTAACCGCGAGATCATAACATGGCTATATTACTATGGACATCTTTACCCAAAATTTTTTAAATAATTTAAAAGACAATATGCCCGCAGTAACAAAAGCAACAAAATTATGGGGAGGAGGAACTGACAATGCATGACAGACACTTTGATGAGGACAGTGGAAAGAGAAAAAAATCTAGATAGAATAACTTACCAAATATAACCCCTACAATAAATGTGAGAAAATTATGAGGGAGAGGAATTGGCAAACGCATTACAGCAACTCTGATGAGGGCTGTGGAAATAAAAAGAAAGGAGTTTTCATTGTATGAAACTGTCTAGTAGTGATTTATCCGTGAATTTTCTGAGATAATGTAGACAAAGTAAATTACTAAAACAAATAAAAGCCTGACAGAGGTGTTAAACCTATTGTATGATGTCATTCTTGACTTAAAATTAATGTGCATACTGTCTCTCTTGGCTTCATATTATTTTTGCATGTCCCTCCTATCATCAAACTCCAGTGCAGGATCTTAAGACTCTAGGGCTTGTTTTTCACTTGATCCATTTTAATCTGTTTGTGTCAGAAAACATGTTGCATTGAGATCAACATACAATGATCTGGTTAATAATATTTATACGGATCTCCATGCTAATAAAAGGGTGGTCTTCCCATAGTTCCTATTTCTTATATGTACAGGATTCTCTTACTACAGTTGAAGGGTGGAGTTCCCCACTCTACTACAAAACATACACTTAAAAACATTTGGTCACACCATAGGTAATAATGGTAAATTTTCCAAGTTTCTTCCAAAGCCAATCCATTGACTGAAAAGCTTATTTTCAACAAACTGTGTCTAAAACAAAATGAAAATGAACTATGATGAGAGATGCCTGAAATACAATTTTATTGGTTCAGACCCTGGGTGGCTGTTCAGAACAAATTCTGACAGCCTAAACAGACATTAGGAGGAGTTCAGTCTAGCTTTGATGGGAGCTCGCTGAGATGCCCAAAACCTGATGTGTCAATGGCCTGATATGTTCACAGTCCAATGTGCTGCATCAGAGAAAGTGCTTATCAGTTTGCCAGTTAGCGCATTCCTTGGTAACAGCCATTTAGTCTGGAATTAGGTCAAAGGATTGTACTTGCCATTTGTGTGAAATTGCCCAAACTCGGCCTTCTAATGTGATGTACACATAGAACCCGCATTCATGTTCTTACATCTTTACTCCCAACCCCAACATTCCCCCAACCACCATAAAGCCATGGGCACATCTGGTAGTAGACCCATCAACCATTTTTAGATTCCCCTTCCCATAAGTCATGGGACACATCCAATCTTTGTTGAATATACTCCATGCACATTAGGCACAAAGGACATCTCTCTGAATAGCTTTAATATTGAGAGACTAGACTTGTGATCTTTGCTACCTTTGTTATGGATATGACATTAGAAGTTTTCAGCAATCATCTATTTTTCGTCTGTCCACCTTCCTTTCACTTTTTTTTTTTTTTTCTTGAGTCTCACAAGAGAGTGGGGTAATGCAAATAGTCAGATTAATGAGTTGACTAGTTTGTGACATGTCTAATGTCTATGATAGTTCTACGATAGATCGTCTAGACCCTATGCTACCATCAGAGTCTGGATCTAAGAATAGATGCTTTCATATTCAGCTCACCCCATTCACCTTCATAAAATCACTGAATGGAATTTCTGATGAAACTCCCACCCCTAACTGGAACCTCCTAAGACAATCCATTTCATGCCCCAAATCCTACCCCTAACCAAAACCCAACAGAACCCATAACCCTAATGCCCAACAAGACCGGAGCGTCAGTCAAGGTGTGTCCCTAACCCTAATGACTGTCGTGGTAGAAACGCAAGTCTGAGTCTCTAATGTAATTCCTTCCCAATCACCATTACCATATATTACCATCGGTTACCTGCGATAGCAAATGTAAAGAATGTAAGGAAAATCAATGGCAGGAAACCTAGATGCCCCTCTTCGTGCTCAGGCTCAGCCTTCTCGGTTGACATAATGATAACACGCTGTAGGCTAGTAGGCAGGTCCTCGGGAGTCCTGATTATATCTAGTCTAGACTAGACTATTTAACTTCCCGGAATGTCATAATCAGTTCGACATGTAGACTTTATCTAGATTATATCCCTTCTGGCTCAACTAGTCTAGATAACTAATCTAGATCAATGCATTCGAGTTTGTTGAGTCGACTTTTTCACATTTTTAACGGTTAATGGCAGCAGTGGCTCAACCGAAAACGGAACATAGCAGACGCTAAACGGTGGTCCATAAAAAAAAGTGCCTCAGAAACAAAGGAAAAAAGGGCGGGGGGAGACAAATGCGACCCGAGGAAGCAAATCTGTACTAATCTAGCTCTACATTCTAGTCTAGACCTAGATTTGATTTATTCATTTGATTAATTTCATTTCATTTATTTTAAGAAATAATCTAATTGTAATTATGCTTCGGACTCCCTGGATCGATTTGAGAGAAAATACATTAGTAAGCAGTGAACCACATCACAGAGAGGCATATGAGATCAAGAGATGGATAGTGGCATACGATTTGTCCTGTAACGACTCCTGTTCCTCAGTGTGTGTTTGTGCATGATTGGGCATGAGGTGGTAAATGATTTCATGCAAGTGTATCGTGCAACCCATTTTATTTTGTAAATATTAAGGGAAAACATAATAGATTGAGTAACACTTAATGAACAGGGGGGAAAAGGTCAGTGAAGTGATTAGCGAGGTACACGCATTGGTAAGGCGCGGTTACAAAGAAAACATTAATCTTGGCTGTGGTATCATGACTGCAAATAAGAAACTGTATATTCAGACGTCCACCACCCTTCTTCTATTCTCTAACTTTCTCTTTCTCTCTCTCTCTCTCTCTCTCTCTCTCTCTGTGTGTCTCTCTCTCCCCCTCTCTCTCTCTCTCATTCTCTCTCTTTCTCTCTTTCTTTCTCTCTCTGTCTCCCTACCCCCTCTCTTTCTCTCTGTGTCTCTCTCCCCTCTCTCTCTCTCTTTCATTCTCTCTTTCTTTCTTTCTCTCTGTCTCCCCCCCCCCCCCC
>JAWQUT010000163.1:475580-493191 GCA_033807755.1 Ellobium chinense
TCTCTCTCTCTCGCTCTCTCCCTCTCTCTCTCTCTCTCTCTCTCAAATACAAACATTAGAAATCAGAAGAAGGATAGTGGCTTACCTCTTAATAGTAGTCTATTTTACGTTTCCTCACAAGTCTTATCAATACTGAATTATGCGCTCGGGTAAAAGTTTATGCCCTAAAAGAATTTATGAACACCGAGTAAAAGAGGAAGTCATCTTTGAATATTTATTCTCTTTGCTTCGCCCATGGGGCTTTCGAATATCGATATTATGAGATGGAACTTGTAGTGTCATTCAGTGCTTCCACTTTTGATGGCTTTTTGTATTTTAAAGAGGAAATTTTGCCCTGAAAAAGAAACTTATGAATGAAAAACAACTACCATTCAAAGCAGACAATTTTTGTCTTGTAGGCAAATCCTATCATATTTTTTTTCATTTTTACAGGACTAGGCTAGTCTGCTGATTATATATTATATGTGTTTTTATTGCAGGCAGAGGGGAGTTGGCGAGCTGGAAACAGCTTATATTGAGTTATAAAGATACCAATCTTCCGTAGTCAGCGGTGATGCTTTGGAAAAAAAATGTTTTTAAACAATTTAAGTACAGTGTAGTCGGGGCTGCTCAAAACCTGCCTGTTAAATCTCGTAATGTGCTCTGTGTGGAGATATCCAATATCTTAATGGGTGCAATATTGCAAATTAATTAATTTGAGTGAGAATTCTCTATTACTATAACATAGATTGATAAGCTAGTTTTTGCATACTAATAAAAATTAGTTTAAGTGTCTATGCCAGGTGTATTGTTTCACTATTTTGATACAACTGAGTATATCGATAAAAATGAAGCCCACTACCGCTCTTCACAGTCTGGTGGTCAGTTTTAATCTGGAAGTCAAGTCACTCTAGTAATCGAGCGGCATGCAAAGGTCTAGATCTAGGTCTATTACTGAGACATAAGAGGGCAGCATTCAGATCGCAGAAACCTAAATGATAGGCAGATATAAACAGGTGTTCGGACTAAACATAAGTAGGTAATTGGACGAAATTTGCAAAGGGGAGGAATTCCAAATGAGACTCACATTTCCTGTAGAAAACTCGCCCCGACTGACGCCTCTGTCTCCAATGACCAATGCCAATGGGCATAACATAAATTTGTTAGTGGTTAGGAATAGGCCTAGGGTCAAGGGATAGGATTTGGCATTCCCCTAGTCGCTTAGTGCGAGTCTCATTCAGAATTCCTTAGACAACTTCGTAAGTAGAGCTGATGCCCAAAATACTGTGACTTTTCCATGTTCTGTTTTCCTGTCACTTTTGATGTAGGGTAGGGACTCCGGCAATGTCGAATAACAGCACCGCAACGATAATGATACAGTTCATTTAGTCATGGACAGGTCATGGACTATATCGATATATCGACTAAATCGGTGCTGTTGTTAGAGAAAGCCGGAACTCCAACTGGATCTGAGGACTGAGAGGATGAAGAATTTTGAGTGTTGACACTGTTCAGATTTTCATTTATTCATAAACTAATAGAACTGCTGTTAAGCCTGGCAGGAAAACAGATACATAGAGTAGGCATAATCAACTCTTAAAATTGCAGTTCCTCAAGAATACAGAAAATGTTGCAGTGAAGTGGTGCTGTTGTCAGCTGGATCCTTACTTGTAAGGAGAAGGCAGAGACTTATAACCTTTTTTCTCCATTGCATTATTCCCCTTGTTTCCTAATCATGCAGAGTAGCCTAGTCAGCTGAATACACCCACTTCCATCCATGTGGCAGTTTAGGTTCTGCAGTGACATCAAAACACATCAATTCCTATTATCAGTTTATTTTCTTGGCTGCACATGCTTTAGAAGTAGCTTTACTTAGCTGCATTTATCTAAACACCATTTTTCCATTCCTCAGTAGTTCATCCACTAACATGTCACATGTGACACATTTAGTAGATAAAGCTATGGTCAAAATCAACCTGAAATCCACTCTATTCATCACTAGATGGGTTTGAGAGCAATACCATGAACCCTAGGCCAACTCGTAGTTGCCTTTGTACATGATGGAGAGGGGCCTTGTCACATCTGTGACAGTGACATTGATAATTTTGATTATTTTGTCAATCATCTGTTTGCTGTCTCTGTTCTGTCACTCAATTTCAGTGATCTGTAAATATTTTATGGTCAGCTTTATTCCTTTCACTACTGATCTTTGCAATTGTGGTCACCACGAAGTTGCAATTATTTGAGAAAGTTGCGATTAGCCAGTGACTTTTATATAGAAAGCAAATATTATGTTTCTTAAGAAATGTTTTGATTAAGCAGAAGGCAGTTTAACAGAGTGACTATATAAATATCAGTTGACAAACAGACACTATAAAACTAAGCTTTGCAGAAAAATAATATTCTCTTGATACTTATCTTGATCCATGGAACTCTATACTAGCATATTTGCTTTGAATCTTCAGGTATCTTTCATTGAAGAAGTGGCACAACTGCAGGTGTGTTGACAAAAAGACAGCTGTACTATTCCATGACATGAGCAGTGAACCTGCTGCCAAAATACCTTGTAGAATGGTCAAGATTGGAACGCATGATGGCAAATTCCATTGCGATGAAGTTTTGGCATGTTTCCTTCTCAAACAACTCGACCAGTATAAAAGTGCGGAGATTGTGAGGTTTGTGTTCATCCATTGTGAGATTGATACCGTGATTTATAGGTTATACTCTGGAAAGAATATCAGGATATTAATATGATATATTTATTCAAGCCATTAATGTTATTTTCTTGTTACAGGTATAGTGATATTGATGTCACTGTCGTGAAACAGAGATTATGAGTATAACTTAAATTCTCTTAGGACTAAGATTTGTTGGGGCCACACAGTCATGAATGCATGCTATTCTCCAATTTCATCACAGTCTATGTCTCAATAGGATCAGAAGTTCCTAGGTTATAGAGTAAAATACAGAACTCAGGTGAGGATCAACATAGTCAAGTTTTGCCTGATTTTGGATCTTTTTGTTGTTATTTGGCTCACTGTCTCCAAACTGTGCTGCAAAATGTCAGTTAATGGTAAATATGAATTGAAAAGGGCAGAATCAAAGGGCAGTCCAATTTTTTTTCATTAGCAATATTTCGCCGCCTGGAAATGATACTGTTTTAAGTCTTTAATGAAAGTTAATGCATCTCAGGTTATATGGGGCCATTTTCTTATGATTTGAGGGCAGAGTGGTAGTGTTACCAACGATTTATTTTATTATCACAAACATCATGCATCTATGAAAAGAAAGGCTTCCCGTATCTAGTGGTTGTTTACAGCAGTTTCACCCTTTTCACAATGTCTTCATATTTTCTTCCAGGACACGTAACCCATCTCTCCTGGACACCTGTGACATTGTTGTGGATGTTGGGGCAGTTTATGATCCAAGCAAACATAGATACGATCATCATCAGAGGTACCTTGGCTTATTTGTATTTTTAAACAGCTTGTCCTAACAATTCAGCACTAGATTTGTAAATTCTGCCAATGTTTATGCTAATTTTGTTGCTGTCTCAAGTATTGTTGCATTCAAGTTTGTGTTGTTTTTTTCCTCATATTTCAAAGATTAGCAGGATGCTGAAATGGAATCAGTGTAATCAGATAGAATGCATACTTTGACGTAATTCTGCATTATGATTTTGCCTTAGCCCAAATTTCGTCTTCTGAATGTGATGACATGGTGCCCTTTGCTTTTATATGTTTGATGAAGTGAAATAGGTCATCTGCAGCTTGGCAGAGTCAGTCACATTTCAGCATTCGCTGTTTGCAAATTATATGAATCTGAAGCGTTACAGTAATTTTGGTAATTTAAGTTTTAAGGCTGGATTCCTGTTAAACCAGAGATATCCATAAAGACTCCTGGTAAACTAGGATGGATCACACATACACATATACAGGGCCGGGGGTTCAGAAGCTTTGGCACAGAATGCTAATTAGTTAGGACCCTAAGGCTGAAAGAATCAACAGCCAGATCAGTAGAGTTCTGAATACCTTGAAATGTTCCCACAATAGTTTCACCTCCACAGGACTTTTAATGAGAGTATGCACAGCCTGAACAGTCAGAAGAAATGGACCACAAAATTGTCCAGTGCGGGCCTGGTCTATCTTCACTTTGGCATGGACATCATATCCAAGATCCTCAATATGCCAACAAGCGATCCAGTCATCACCACTATCTATGACAAAATTTATGAGAATTTTGTGGAAGAGATTGATGCCATTGATAATGGTATTAATCAAACAGATGAAGAACCAAGGTGAGCACTGATCTAGATGACTGGAAACATGGATGAAGTTTTGAGATATAGGATGGATATGCTGCTTATGATCATTCATCTCACTGAGTCAGTAAATTCTTCTCCCAGCAGCCACTTACAAGAACTTCAGCAGTGATCAAGCTTGTTTTGAGAATTTGGAACCTATTAAGGTGTTGTTGATATGTAAAATACAGATGTTATTGAATTATTAGGGCTTGTACATGTCTGGTGGAAAGGGGAGACAACAAGATGGAGCTATTCAGTTATAAAAATCGATGTGTATACCTAACCAGATCTACCACAGATAATAAGCATGGAGCTTCAAAGTCACTTTGCAAACTGAGAAAAGCATTTGCAAGAATCTTATGTAGTGTTCACAAACTCTGTATGATTTTTCTTTGCAAATTAACCTAGGGACAGTTTATTTTTGTAATACTAATTGATCCAAGTTATGCCTTACTGTTATCAGGATAGGTTTATAGGATTAAAAATGCAAACCAATTGTCAGACAAACAAGTAGGAAAGATGAATCTCTGTCAGATTTCTCCACGATTGGAATTATATGTAGACTCCCTTTTTTATTTTGATACTTAAATAAGATTATAGACCTCCCTAGTTAATGCCCTTTATAAGGTGCTTGGGTAAATTTGAAACAATGGACTACATAGTGCTGGATTCATATTGTTAATATATAACCTTTATGACCATTGGTTTTGAACATTTCTCACAGGTACCGAATCACCACAAATCTCAGCACTCGTGTTGGAGGACTCAACCCAAAATGGAATGAGAAGAAAGTAGATGAAATGGTAGGCCCAATTTGGGGTTAGCTGAAGAGAAAAGAAGTGTCTGGTATTGGCATTTACAAGTAAACTGTAAATCCTGACTTCAAGATCTTCTGATTTCAGGTCATCAGATTGCATCAGCACCTTGGTGCAACATTTCTATAACTGACATTTAGTTCAAAAAGCTACTTATTAGTGTTTCAAAACACTAGTTGTGCTCCTCCATTATGTATTAAACTTTCAGAACTTTGCAATCAGAAAACATCACCAGTGGAATTTTTCTGCTAAAATATTAACAGCAATACAAAATAACAGTATTTTTTTGCTTTTTTCTTGCATAATTTGACAGATGGAAGTTACAGCAGTGCAACAGAAAAGGATCAGTGTGTAACTTAGGCAGTCCCTAAATCCCAAATAAATCCATTTCCACATTCAGCAGAGCTATAGTCTATCTGCCTGTGAAAGATCAGAATAAGAAGCCATCTTTTCCTTACCTCCGATTCTAATTGGTTCTTTAAGACCTGTAGAGCTCTATAGTTATTGATGCTATTCATAAAGTATTGTCTTTCAGTGAAAGAGGGCCATTTGGTATCAGTCAGTGGAATGTTTTGGAATGAAAAAATCATTCCTCAGTTTTTTTCTTCTTCCCACTTTCTTCTGTCATAAATGTTTGCCTTGAATCTTCTCTTTCTGTATTGTTATGTATTTACAGGTATGCTCTCTTTTTGTCTTGTTACTATTTCCAAGTATACACCTGCAAGTTTCTGTCTTAAAATGATTATTTTTGCCCTTTGTGACTAACACAGATCTGGTTCAACAAAACAATGTAATCTACTTGAAACCAGAGAGAGATCAGAAAATGGCATGAAAAGTTTGTGGTACCCGGCTTTAATTGTGTTGTGTCTTACTCTTGAGGTTCAATTTGAGCAAGCCATGAAGATGGTGGGAGCTGAGTTCATGGACAAACTGGACTACTATAAGACTAGTTGGTTACCTGCCCGAGAGCTGGTGGCTGAGGCTGTCAGGAATAGATTCAAGGTGAGCCCACCGTCAGAGTAAATAATATATGTAATGTGACTGCTTGTTTCACAGAAAAAGACACCCCTTGCCAAATTAGGTGAGATTCATTTGGAAGTGAATAAAATGGAATGTGTTAACTTGAAGGAAGGTGAGCATTGATTCAGTATGGGTATGTAGCCAGCGTGGAACGTGATCTTACTGAAATAAGCATTCACTGGTGGTGGTTTGGCACTGGTCCCTGTTTTATCTATATTTTTTTTTTTGACCTTTTTAATGCAGGGGAGCAGTTTAGGTTTACGTTTTGTCTAAAGAAGCAGGCAGCTTAATCTAGCATGCATGAATGTTTAAGACTGCTTAATCTCGCCAAACCGTACTCCTTTTCACCATTGATAAATGATTAAAATTTAGTTATATTATTACAGGAGTATCATGCTTTATGCACGTACTGTATACTGTATGTTAAAACTGTGGCATGCTTTACCTTATAATATGAATTTCCTGAACAGACAGATGACAGCGGTCAGATAATGTGTCTGCCAGATGGAGGAGCACCATGGAAAGATCACCTGTTCACCTTAGAGGAAGAGTTAGGCATCTCCCCTCCCTTGTTGTATGTCTTGTTTTCAGACCAGAATGGGAACTGGAGAGTTCAGTGTGTGTCAGTCAGCCTGGGCTCTTTTGAAAACAGGTAACTCATCTGGGTTGCTTCTTTTTTTCTTCTGTCAAAGGTGTCAGTTTTCAAGCTTTGTCAATTTTTATTCTGTATTACTGTACCCTTGTCTTTTTTTTGAGATCAATATTATTAAACAATATTTCCTGTAAGCACTGCCCTTCATGGGACATGAGGATTACAGGCTCTTTTATTTAAGTCCATAAATATGATCCACAGATCTCTCTATTCTGGAAAGTAGTAGTAATTATAAGAAGAGGGAGACAAGGAGGAACACACTGCACAAGTTTTGCTTATTCCTACATTAGAAAATGATCCATATTGATCTCTTCTCTCATTTATAGAAAATCTCTCAAACCAGAATGGCAAGGACTTCGAGATGAGGAGCTGTCAGAGAAAAGTGGAATCAAGAACTGTATTTTTGTCCATTCCTCGGGTTTTATTGGAGGAAATCAGACCTACGAAGGGGTGCTGGAAATGGCAAGACAGAGCTTGAAGTCATAGCAAATGCCTTAAAGTAGATAGACAATAAATGAAAGGAGGACTCACTTCTCTGGCAACTTGCCGCGGCGATATTCCGTGTTACTGTTAGTCTTTGTGTCACATGCATGTAATCTCATATTAAAGTATCATGATAAAATCTGAATTCTGAGTGATGTAGTAAAGAGCATATTTATGTGCTTATGTTCTATGTGCCTGTGTGATTCTGAATCACATATATTCATTTCTGTACCTTGTCTGTATGTCTTCAAATTAACAAGTAGTCTTTTAATCTCCACTCTTTGTTTGCACACTTTATATTTAGGAGAAAATGGTATAATGGTCAGATCGTTACACTTGGCAATGATGATATTTATTGCCACTATATCTGGTTGGTCTTTTGGTCAAAATGTTACCTCTGATCAGCTTTATTTCAAGACATTGCATTCGATCAGCCTATCAGTCAAAATATTACTATACATCTCGTCAACCTTTAAGTCAACTAATCAGCCCATTTGTCAGTACATCACCTCTAGTCAAAGCATAAGTCAGTTTCTGTATCTGGTCAGCCCATCAGCTTTAATGTCCCCGGATCGGGTAGTCAGTCAACACAGCATTACATGTATCAGCCCAACTGTCAACCATTAAACCTATGATCAGCTATTCAGTCAACATATTTTATGTGATCAATCTATCAACACTTTACATCTAGTCAATGTGTCTGTCGTAAGGTTTCACATACAGTGGAGCATACTTAATAGAGACATGCTTAGTACATGAACACAGATATTGAACACACTATTTTTGGTCCCAATTTTTCTTCTCTAAGGGAACGTTTATAGTTAATACATATTTTTGTCACTAAGTACACTTTTAATCAGTCTCAAGGTGTACACATCTGTGCTCTACTATATTTATTATTTCATCCCCTGGGAATGTTTGTAAACACATAATGATTTAAATGCAAACAAGAATACAGTCTAATGTACCAGGATATTGAAAAATACAGCTGATTTCACATCAAATAATTTTATTAATTCCGAACATCTTTTAAAGATCCATCCACCTCTTTCATTCTTGAGATTGCCACCATTTTAAACCATGCAATGCAAGTTAACCTCAAATATCAGACCTCAATACAAATGGTAATAAAAGCCAGCATAATAGGAACACATGCAGCTCTTTAAATCACAAGCCCATTCATTCAGAAACACAACACTAATTTACCATCAGCACTTTACAACATCAAACATTTCCCTTCTATCAGGTGTATGTGCTATCTGTTCATAATGATAACACTTGCTGCCCTTTTGCTACAATTTCACAGCCTTCTCTTACATCATTCACACATTATATTGATAGCTGCACACATTTCCATCACATCCACATGCTATTTACATACATACATGATGCTCGCAGTGACATGTATGGTATTCCACAAATTAAGTCAATCATCTGTTTTGCTGCACATGCAAGCAAGCTTATTATTTGCAAAATTCATTGGATGCTCCAAAACTGTTCATATGAAGCATATTTCAAGATATCTACAGGAGTAATCTATGCAAACTATTACTTTAGGATGGAAAGTGTTTCAGAATAGTATTATTTTCATATAAAACATTTACATAATAAGCATGCTTGTATGACTTTTCCTCAATTTCACAAAATATCCAAACTTTGGTAACAGTTTGTTCAAAATTTTGGGCTAGCTACGTTGGTTGAATCTGAATCTAAAAATGGAATTAAAAAAACACAAGGAGCTGGCAAATTTTATTCATGTTCATTCACACTGACTTACAATATTGTACAGATTTTCTTTTAATTTCAGTCCAGTGTTAAAATTCAACCCAGACAAGATGGGTTTGAGATTTTTGGTTTATTCTAGTAACTGTGAATTTCACTGGAAGATCAAACACTTCAGTTCAAAAATATTTATGTGGAACTTGGTCTCTTTGTGCTAACAAAATGATTGTATGTGTATTTTTCTTCAAACCTCATTTTTTAGGATACAACGTTAAAAAGTCAATACAGGCAACAACTTTTACTCTCCTCAATACAATCACACGGTTCCCATACACACAAGCATTTGCTGTATCATCCAAAACAACATCATCATAAAAAACATCACCTCCCTAATCCCAATATATTTACAATTCTCTGTCTCCTTCTACACTCGCAAGATCTCCATACAATTGTTGTAACAGATGCTGATCCAGTCAGGCTGGGTAGAGGACCATTGAATCTGGTTGATCTCGCCACCAGCCGTGTATGCCAGGATGGGGTCTTCTATTGCACGCGGCATCTGCTGGATGTCCCAGATCAGAGCCTGGTGGTCATCTCCTACACAGCAGTCAGAAATTAGTGAAGACATCACACCACACACTATATTCTATGCGTACATGGAATTCTTTCTATACAAAGACATGCTAACAAGCAGCACACTTGATCCTAACATTTGGTAGTTGCATGAACCTCATATCATACCCTGATAAACTATCAAAAATCTTTGAATATACATGGCAAAGTCAAGATTCCTGTAACAGAAAGTCGCTAAATTACCAGACTATGACATGCTCTTCCAACCTGGCAACATAACATTGGTTCGACATTTGTAGAACCAACTATTAATGGAATTTCTTCCAAAATGGCAAGATCCGCCAAAAGATCCAGGTAGTTCCCCCCAAGTTCAAACCTACATAATCCTCTGAAGGTGTTCTCATAAATTGAAAGTCCACCCAAACTGACAACCTGGTTGGAGAGGCATCCTCATCCCCTCCAAAATGGCAACTACGCCTAAAATGAGAGAGTTTACATCAACAACTACTGAGAGAGATCAGCAATATACTAACCTGCAGTGCAAATATGGCAGCTGGAGTGTGGGGCCCACCCAATACCATTGACACAAGCACGATGATTGTTCAGCCTGGCCACTGGTGTACATGGCACTCTCACATCCAGGATGATCACCTACAATATTGAAGGGGACACTGTAAGAAGTGTGGCCATACACACAACATAGTGAATAAGAGAAACATAAATTAATTTGTCATAAATTATGGGCTGTATTAGCCTTACACTTCCAAGTGCTGATTTCTGTTCATGAAGAAACCAGGACTAGGATGGACTCAAAGTCACTACACTGGTTAAACCATTAAAACGGGGGGAATTTTTGCATATATTGATTCACAGAAAGAATTTTATACCCTCTACATGGTTCCTATTTATCTTTGAAAACAAATTTTCAAACTTATCTCTTGAGTCTATGCTATTCTTTAAACATTAAAATTGATAATTCAGTACCTCAGAGCACTAGAGGCAGATGAATTAAAAAAATAGTTGACATCATATGAAATGGTCTCTCCACAACTCATTTTGCTTGGCACACTCCTGCTAACATGCATGAGTCCTAATATCTTACTTCTAGTGCATCCAAGGCCATGGTTGCCAGATAGTTGGGATCCTGCTTGTTCCAGGCCAGTCGCAGGAGAGGCACGTGCTGCTGGTCCTCATAGATGATGGTGGAATGTTCCAAGTGTCGCAGATCAAACATGCGTACTGAGCCATCCGCACCTTGGAATCAGAAAAGCAATAAGTTTTGTGAATAAGCTCTCATACCGCTGCAAGATAAGTAGAGAAACTGGCTCCAGGCATCTTGTGTGTAATGAACTTAATTGACCTTTAGTCATGAATCAGGAAATCAGTATAACACATTTCATTAATCAATACGATCAGTTACCTGAGACTGTCTACAGTTAAAGGGAAAAAGGAATAAAATCATTTATAACAAAATGTATTGGTATGACTTTTTTCATCCATATAACCAATGAATGACTCCAACTTTTCATACAACACTAAATTAACCATTCTTGAATGAGACATATTTCAAACTCTCATTCAGCAGATTCTAAATATGCATACTGTATACATACATTAACTCATACAACCAAGCATGAAAATATTTACTTACCAACACTGGCAAACATATCTCTGCCTCCACCAGCACGACTGAATGCAATGTCATAAACTTCCTTGTCATGGGCAATGAGCTGTGTCTTGACGTGACCAGACACCATATTTACACGTCCTAATACTTGCCCTGTCTGATACACAGAAAAAAGACAGCTACACCTTCGAGCAAAGCACCAATGAGACAGTAGTCCAAAATTATATTTAGAATAGCCACTGATTTCAGTCCTAAAATTAACTCTCAGTGGTCACACAGTTCTCATTTTTCTAAACTAGCTATCACCTCACAGACAATATCAAATGCTTTTATGTTTAAATAAAAGCTGATATCCACATCAATTTGGATTTCCACCATGAACTGAGTTCTCTTTCGGTTTCCTCAATCTGCTCTTCATGCCCAGAGTTAGCAAGTACAATCAGACAGGCCACATACCTCCAAGCCCCATATGGTGCAGGTTGTGTCTATGCTGGAGGTACCAAGGAGATTTGGATCCACTTCATTCCAGTCAAATGATGTCAGAGGTGCGCAAAAGTCGGAATTCTTGTTCTGATATGAATAAGTAAATAAAGAAGTGATTAAGATGAAGAACTGTCCATGAAAAAACTTAATCTTGTTTCAAAGTTTATCTGATGAGGCCTTTCAAGCACCAAATCTCAGCACAATGCATAATGAAAGTGAACACTGCTACCTACACAATATTACCTTCTAATATCAGAAGGGATTCTAAACTTCCAGCTATGATGAACTGATTCAATTTGGGCATGACTACAAAAACCGTTATTGGTAAGATGCGCTATATAAATTTTCATCAGCATACTACTGTCATACAATAAGTAGCTGATAAGACAGGCAAGAGAGAGATTCTAAGTAAGACCTCATGAGCTAAGATTTTAGGCACCAGCCCATAATTTCAGAAAGGTGAAGTGTTTGAATTTGAGTAAATCTGATAAAGTAAACAGAGATTTCAGACCAGAGCACTTCACTGAGTACTCAAGTTCTTCAAGTACATATGGTTTCGGGTCTTGCGAAAATGATAAATGATAATGAGCAAAATTGCTGTGTCTGAGACAAGATAAGAGGAAGGTATGTCATGACAAAGTAATGAAAAACATCAAAAATCCAGTGGAAAAGGTAGAGACATTACTTATCCACATCAACGTTATAAGTTAATAAATGTATCAAGACCTACATTATTCAGTAAACATTCCAGTCTGGTCTCAGTGTCCCCAACCCTCCACACTCGCAAGTAGTCACCAGAGGTTGCCAGCAGGTCTGGAAAAACTCCTTTCTGTAAAGACAAACACAACAACATGACAACAAATAATAAATGTAGCCCTTGATGATTATTACATCAGCAGCTTATTTATTGCACAAACACACTATATACAACAACAACACAACTGAGGAAGATATGCGTTTTTATCCGCAAGGCAATGGGCTGTCAAGAGCATATTGCTCACAACTGAAGGGACTATATCATCATCATCATCATCATTTAAAACTGAGAAAAATTAAAAGCTCAACCTTAATTCAGGGAATTTATTGAAAATCTAGTAAAGAATTAAGATAAAAAATGACATCTAAACGTTTCGGCTCTAAGGCCTTTATCAATAGAAATGAAACAAGAGTTAAAACTTTCACAATAAAAGCAACCACATTAAGAAGAAAAAGAAAAGACAAGCATGGAAGAGTGAGTTAAAAGTCAGTTATGATCGATTACGTGATACAGTCTTAAAATAGCTGGTAAAGACGATAAGAATTGAACCTGGATCACGGGATAAAACAGGTGGTAGAGGAGTGTAATAAGGTAAGAAGAGGAGACTTGTGAGTAAAAGGGGGGAGGGAGTATGAGGGGCTCCCCCAAGAAAAACTGAGCTCCAAGCAGTCAATAAAATAGGTGGAGGGTGGAAAAAGCAGCGTTTCAAGTTAGGAAGTCATATATTTAAAAGAGACACGCTTGGTATATCTCCATAGTAAAAACATAATAAAAAATAAAAATATCTACGAATGGAGGAGCCTAACTACATGCTATCACTAACATAATATTATCATTATTAAAAGTACATGTAATGCAAGGTGGGCATATAAAATACGGAAATAAGATTTAAATGAAAATCGAGGGAGAGTCCAGGCTGGCTTATTTGTAAAGCATAATCCAACGAGGAGGGATCGAAAGGGTAAAAAAAAAGAGGGGGGGGGGGGGAAAGAANGGGGGGGGGGAAATCAATTTTCAAAAGGAAGGTTATTGAAGTGGGGCTCTTCAATATTAAGACCTCCATAGCAGTGGTGAGACCCCAGGTTCCACATCCAGTAGGACTCCCGCTCGTTAAGGGCAGTCCCACTGGGGGAATTGACAACTTCTATGCCTTGGAGCATCATGTCCCTCACACCGCTGTGGCCAGGGGAATTGAAGTGTTCCCCTACCGGTACTGACTTATTGTTTGTTATGACTGAGTATCTGTGGTTCTTGAATCTGGTTCGTAGGGCAGTGGTTGTTTGGCCAATATATTGTTTGGAGCATTGTCTGCAGGGGATAAGGTAAATGAGGTTCCCGGTGCTGCAGTTGATGTTGTCGCGGAGAGGCTGTTTGAAGTTAAATGAGGTGCTGTGGACGAAACTGGTTTTAGTCATAAAGGGGCATGTTTTGCATCTTGAACTTTCACAGGGATGATTTCTGGTGGAGTGAAGGTGTGTTCCTGGTAGAGGGGAGGCCACAGCAGTGGGAGGGCGGGTTTTGATGAGAAGATTGCAAAGATTAGGGGGCTGCCGTAGGGCCACTAACGGCGGCTTAGAGAAGAGAGATTTCATTTTAGTCGATTTTTCTAGCATGATCTGACTGTCCTTATGGAACTGCTGAACTTTTGGGAGGCTTTTGTGGTGGGTGGTAACAAAGATAACCTCGTTTTCATCCGTTTGTTTTTGTTTGTATTCCAGCAAAGGCTTTCTGTCCAGAGCCCGTACTTTTTCAGTGATCTGGCAGACAAAATGTTCCCTGTATCCACTGCGGACCAAATTAAGGATAAAATTTTCAAGTCTCCGCTGGAACCAGATTTCCTTGGAACAGATGCGTTTGAGTCTGAGGGCCCCACTATAAACTACTGACCGAAAAATGTGTCTGGGGTGGTTAGACGACGGAGACAGATATCTCTGGGAATCTGTTGGTTTGACAAAGAGGTCTGTCTCCAGTCGCCCGTCCAAGAGATGAATTTTGAGGTCTAAGAAGGGTATAAAGGTTTTGCTAGCTTCACATTTGAATTTAATGGTTGGGTGGATGCCGTTCAAACTGTCAGAGAACATAAGAATCTCCCCCTCTGTCCCCGGATGGAGCGCCGCAAGATCATCCATGTATCTAATGGACCATGAGGGTTGATTTGCGAAAGGCTCCACATATTTACGCCAAAAAAATGCAATGAACAGATTCGCGTAAGAGGGTGCCGTAGGTGTGCCCATGACAGTGCCTCTTATTTGCAGGTAGTTTTGATCTAAAAACGTGAAATTGTTCAGGGTCAAGACCAATTCCAGCAGTTTGCAAATTTCAAGTACGGCACAGGGAAAGTATTCAGAATGCTGGGTCAGGGCCTGGCGGCATGTCATAATTCCCTCCTCGTGGGGAATGCTGTTGTACATGTCTATAACATCAATGCTTAAGAGTGAATAATTAGGAACAATAGGGGTTCCCTGATTGAGATGGTTCAACTTGGATAACACATGTAGGTTATCTTTGACCCACTGACTCCCGCAGAATTCCGGCACCAGAGGCTTTAAAATACTGTCTAGCCAATAAGAGGCTCTCACTGAGGGGCCATTTATTTGGGAGATGATGCCACGGTGGGGAGGAAGTAGGTCGCCATCAGGGATACTTTTGTGAAGTTTAGGTATGCCATAAAAATATGGACATGTGACAGTGCCTGTAAGGATACAGTCGGTTGAGTCAGCCAGCTTTTCAGATATAATAGCTTTAGATTGAAGATGGCGAACCTGCTTTTCAATAATTTGAAAGTGGATTTGGGTGGGGTCAGAAGGAATAGTTTGACAGATTAAGGGATTATTGAGAAGTTTGAGTATCTCCTTATTGTAGGTTTCCGTGTCCATCACCACCATGGCACCTCCCTTATCCGCTTGTCTGATTGTCAGACTAGGATTATTCCTTAATTCTGAGAGGGCAGTGCGTTCTGCGGGAGACAGGTTGTCAAACACTTTCTGATAAGGAAGCGGTTGCATGGCAGCTAGCTCAATGTTTTCACAGTACAGGTCTAGGGACGGATTCCTGCCACTAGGAGGGGTCCATTTACTTTTAAGGTATAGTTTATTTGTCGATATTTTGCAGTAACACAAAAAAAAGATTATAGTCAATTATAGTTTAACAGATTATGAGTGCTGTGAAACCACCACTATAGGCTTGATCCTTTTAAATACACAGTAACAGGGTGAAACATGGACGATTCTAACCCTATTGACATACTTCAAATTAGAAATATACCTATTTCCTATCTGCTGCTGTCTCCTGGATGTCTCTGGATCATAATTATCACATGCTTTTGTTCACTTGGCTCAATTAAAGTAATGCAATGATTCTTCAAAGTAGGTTGGGGTCTCTGTGGTCGACTTTTTGACAACGTCTCATATTAAACATTGTATGAGACAGGAAAAGCAAAGTCATGAATGAGGCAGGCAATGCTTTCTGCTACTGACTCCATTTCAAAATGAACAAATAATGCTTTGTTCTTTCCACTTCAATCTAATCTACAATCTACTCCTCAAACTCCACTCCATAACCTACCATATCTTACACATGATTTGAGATAAAGACAGAACTGAGTACTCACAGTATCTGGAATCCACATAATCTTGGTGGTGGGATATGGATGATCAAATGTGCTTTTGGCCGAGAAGTCTGATGTTTCTTCATCTAAACTAACAATCTGGACCTATTAAGAAAGAAAATTACAAAAGCGACTACAAAGAGAGTAATAAGTGTCATTTCACAAGAGAGTGAAAGTGTTCAATCAGGAAGGAGTTTTCCCTTAGATAGATCTTTTCCAGTAGAGCATTATGGTGGGCACTACAGATAATTCTCTGAAAAAAAAAGATCTACTGCAAGATGGAAATTATATTTGACATGCATGTTACCCTTTAAAAATGTGCATCCAGATCTCTACAGGCATGTATTGCATTTATTAATGTAGGTATCACAAATCATTTTCATCGCTAAATTGATCACAAACTGTCAACATCACAAGCATTACCATCCAACAAAATCCAAATTTAGTGGAGCACATTTAATAACATGCTTGGTACCTAAACACAAACACTGAGTACAGTATTTCTGGTCCCAATTTTTTTTCTCTAAGGGTAAGTGTATGGTTAAATCGTATTTCTGTTAATCTAAAGTACACTTTTGATTGGTTCCAAGGTATGTATACCTATTATCAGTGCTTCCCTGTATACGCAGTGAATGGATGGTGGATAGGCAGCCACAATGATAATGAACAAACATTTCATACCTTTATTCAATTTAATTTACTACTAATAAAAAGTAATATGAAACTTATACTTATACAGTTGCACAGAAATTTAAATACAAGGAAACATGAATACCTTGTTGTTGTATTCTTCCACAAAACTACCAAGGGCCAATCGAAATCTCTTGTCAGGTCGTATGCTCCAATTCATGCTGTAGACTGTCCATGGAGCTTCATACTTATAAATTTCCTTGCGTTTGCCAGGAGGAACTGGCGGTGGCATGGCCATGGTTGCCAGGTTAAATCTGCTGTGGATGCTGTGTTCTTTTATGTTCGGTGTAGATAAGATTATAAACTGAAACACCAATAAGTCAGATTAATTATATTGACATTATGGTGTGGTTTGCACACATAATACAGATCTATTCAGTTTTATAGTTATACCCTTCCTGACTTGGTTGCAAGTCTTGACTTTCAAGTCAATAGACTTGCTAGCCTAAACTAAGAAGAAGTTTCAGAAGTGTTGGAAATCGGAGTGGTTATCCGCACAATTGTACTAATAACTCACACTAGTTATCCAAACAATATTGTACGTACAAATGCTGCACAACTGTACGAATAACCATTGCTGTTTATTCACACAACTATTTTATCTAAACAGCACAATTTGACGAACCCGGAAATTCGATGATATTTTTGCCTGGGGTTTCGAAAGGTAGATCAAGACCAGGCCACTCCATTCTGATTTTATAGGAACTATTTAAAATTGCATATCAAAATGCCAGGTGCTGTTGGCATCTTCATACCTATAGTTATTCAAACAATTGTAGTTGTACGAATAACCAGTTATAGTTAATCAAACAAATGTACGAATAACCAGTTACAGTTATTCAAACAATTGTGCGAATAACCAGTTATAGTTATTCAAACAATTGTACGGGCTATCTCTAA